>APFE031483805.1:6143-38582 GCA_000404065.3 Pinus taeda | reverse complement strand
TCTTATCTTTTGGTCTAGGAACCAACTCCCAAGTGTTTTTCTTTTCAATCTGCTCAAGTTCTTCATCCATTTCCTTGACCCAGCATTCATCTTTTCATGCCTCTTTTACATTTTGTGGTTCAATGGAGGAGAGAAAAGCCAAATAGCTTGAGGCTTTTGCAATTGTTCTTATTGTTTGTATACCTGCCTCCTTTCGCCCCAAAATTTGAGATTCTAGATGATTCTTCTAAACGTACCTGGATGGAGTCTTCTCCTATATCCTTATCTATTCCTCTGGTGCCTCTTGAGGTTCTTCTTCATCATCATTCTGATTTTGAGGGTAGTCTTCATCCTCTTCGATATTTTCATAATTTACTTGCCTAGGAATGTATCCTTTTTCATCAACCACTACATCAATGCTATCAACAATTCTTCCAAGTCTTTTACTGTAACACTTATATGCTTTGCTATGGGGAGAAAAACCAAGGAGAATGCCTTCATCTACTCCAGGTTCAAGTTTGCCAAACTCTTCATCATTATTCTTAATATAGCATTTTCTTCCAAAAATTTTGAAATGCTTTACCGAAGGAGTCTCACCATACCAGAGCTCATGAGGAGTTTGAGTGCTGTTCATTTAGACATTTCTTTTGTTGAGAATAAAAACTGCATCAAATGCAGCTTCACCCCAGAAGGTTGCGGGAGTTCCAGACTCATCAAGCATAGCACGAGCCATTTGTTGAACTGTTCTGTTAATCCTTTCAACCACTCCATTTTTCTGAGGAGTCATAGCTGTAGAGAATTCCGTTATTATTCCATGTTCTTCACAAAAATTGAAAAATTCATTTGAGGTAAACTCCCCACCTCTGTCAGACCTGAGGCACTTAATTTTGTGATCTGATTTGTTTTCAGCCAAGGCTTTGAAAGATTTGAATTTGTCGAATGCTTTGTCTTTGTGCTTCATAAGTCCTAACCAAACCATCCTGGAGAAGTTGTTTATGAATAATATAAAGTATTCTTCTCCTCGAGGTGATCTTGTCCTAAATGGACCACATACATCTGTATGGACTAGCTCAAGAGGCCTGCTAGTTGATCCTTCCTTCTCAGGGAAGTTAGTTTTGGTTTGTTTACCAAATTGACATGATTTGCATATAGTGTTGTCTGGAATTTTGATATCTGGAAGACCACAAACTGCTTGGTATTTGCATGCTTTCCTTATTTGTGAGAAGCTTAGATGCCCCAACCTCCGGTGCCATAACTAGTGTTCATCATCCTTGCTCAAATAGCATTGTTGTTGTCCTTCTTCAAATATGTATAAATTATTTGGAGTTCTTCTGCCTCTGATCATTGTTTCTCTTGTATCAAGATCACGAACACTACAGCCATTTGATTGAAATATTACCTTGGTTCCTTGATCGCACATCTGACTGACACTCAGTAGATTATGCTTCAAGCCATCAACATACAAAACATTTCCAGCTTTGACCCTTTCTTTCAATTGAGCAGTGCCTTTCCCTTTTATGACTACAGGGGTATCATTTCCAAAAGAAACTTTCTTTCCCTTTTCTAAAACACTATATGATTCAAGCTTTTCTTTATCACCTGTCATATGCTTTGAACATCCACTGTCAATGTACCATTGATTTTCTTGTCCATCTGCATATAAAACTATCCCACATTTTTCTGGTTGTGGTTCCTTCATTATCCATGTTCTGGAACTTGAGGTTTGTTCCTTCTGGGTTGTCTTCCAAAACCTACTCCTACATTCAGAATCTTCATGACCGAAGTTATTACAAATAGAACATTCAATTTCATTTTCAAGGGCAGAAAAGTTGTTATAGGTCCTTTTTGTGATTCTAGTCATACTTCTTTGTTTTTGAGCTTCTCTAGTCATGATTGTCTTATAGGAACACATTGAGCTACTTTGTGGCTAAAGTTATGGCAAGAGAAACATTGGCCATTGAAGAAATTCCTCCGATTATCAAATCTACCTGCCAAATGATTGTAGTTTCTATTTTCATCCATTCTTGAGGAAAATTAAGAACATTTTACCTGTGGCTGGTTGTAGCTTTTGTTCATCCTTAAGGTGGATTGCCCCTGATTTACCTAGTAGTCTTTGTTTATTCTTGATGTAATTCATCCCTGTTTTACTTGGTGATCTCCATTGGGCTTTTGCTCATTCCTCCTTGCTGCATCAAGATAACTCTTTGAGGTGGATGCTTGAGATGCTTCTCCATTATACCCCAGACCAGTCTTGATTAGTGGAGAATGTTGTACATTGATAATCTCATCCAGAGTTTCAGATCCTTTTAACAAATTTGAGATTAAGGGCCTTTGTTTTCTCAATTTCTTTTCTAAGGCCAACAATTTCACATTCTAACTTCTCAAGAAATTTTTCTTTTTCATCAAGTTGGAATTGCAGAGTATCAATGATCACATTCTTTTCTTCTAAACATGTTTTGAGTCTAGAAATCTCTTCATAAAAGCCATCCACATCTATAGCATCCATGTAATCATCATCTTCAAAGGCCATTAAAATTTTATAGTTATTACCTCGTTCATCTTCATCACTATTTGAAAGACCATCACTACCTTCATGAGTGTAGTAACTTTTCTTAGTTACATTATGTTTCTTGTTCCATCTAACAGGTTCCTTCCCTTTGTGAATTTTATCCTTATGAAGACATTTGGCAGCATAGTGACCGACTGTCCCATAACCAAAGCATTTGAAAGGTAACTTACCTCTGAATCTTCCAGTACCCTGTTGAAGGTTTTTGACAAAATTTGATTCTTCTTCCTTTTCTGACGCATATCCTAACTCAGAGTAGTCTCCTTTGCCTGAAGCCTTGAGAGTCGCTTCTCTCCTATCTGATGGTCCTCCTTTCCTCATTTCATAAGAAGTTAGAATCCTGTGAAGCTGTGACATTGTAAGGTTTCGTAGATTCTCCTTTTCTTCTATTGCAGAAACTTTAGATTCAAACTTAGGGGACAAAGATCTTAGAACTTTTTCAACCACAATAGCCTCTTTTACTTCTTCACCTAAGTTTTTCATACAATTAACAATCTCATCCACACGAAGGAAATAGTTAGCCACACTTTCATCATTATGCATTCTGAGATTTTCATATTGAATTCTGAGGGTTTGGAGTTTTGCTCATTTTACCTAATCATCTCCTTCATAGCTCAGTATAGTCTTGTCCCATATTTCTTTTGCAGATTTATACTACATAACCTTGACAAATTCTGATTAAGACAGACATCCTAATAGAGTATTGACTGCCTTTGCATTTGTTTCATATTTCTTCTTCTCAGCCATATCTGTAGGAGTTTCTGATGGAAAAGTATACCCCATATCTATGATATCCCAGACTTTTGTACCAAGAGATTGAAGATAGGCAGTAACTCTTACCTTCCAATATATGAAGTTTATCCCATCAAAAATCAGTGGCCTGATTGATGCTTCACTTTCATAGTTGCTCATGATGAAAGATCTTCCTCCAAGCGATCAAGCTTCTTCTGAAGGACCTGCTCTGATACCAATTGTTGGAAATAATACTGAGAGGGGGGATGAATTAGTATTATCAAGTCAAATATTCCTTTGGAAAAATCAAATGATATACGCAACTTCAGTTAATTAAACCTACGTATATACACAACTATGCAGAAGGAAACCCGTGTATACAAAGCAAACTTTTAATTTACTTTATCTTTTTGATGTTGATTCTTAATCTGTGTTTCAGAATCAAATAACCAGTAACCAGAAACAATAAAACAGAGTAGAAAGACAATCACACACAAGAACACAAGATATAAGGTGGAAACCCAATGTGGGTGAAAACTACCTACTGCAATTCATCTCTATCTTCTTTTAAATTAGAAACTTCTTTTACAATGTATTGGTACAGTCCTTTACCAGTACCCTCTCTCATTCTCCAGCTTCTCCTGGAAGGGAGCTACAACCCCCTTTAGCTCTTGCACTAGCCAAGATACTAGTACGTAGTTGTTGGCCTACAGAAGGCAACAACCTTCTCTTTCTTCCAGGGACCATGTTTCATAAATTTTCAGATTGGATCCATGAACATCAATCAATCATCTCCTTTTCACCAATTAGATCTGAATCAAGTAGATACTTCTCTGACAACTGTACCCAAAACACAGTACCAGAAACCACACACCAAAATCTGAACCCAGAACACAGCAGCAATAAACAGAAGCAGCTAGATCACAACTCAAAATATATACGCTATTTCAATAACCTGCAACATGCGTGCATATGCCTCTATGTTTGGAACAACCTGTGTATACATTGTTTTCATTCACTGAACCAGCGTGTATACGCTCCTTCGCTTCACTGAACGAGCATGTATACGCTCCTTCGCTTCACTGAACCTTCGTACAGATCTATAAAGGATAATTTTGTCTTTGAGATATTCAAACACTAATTAACCCAGATTATCAGTGTTATAGATCAAGCAAGCACCACCTATAATAGACCAAAATCATACAAAGATACTGTCATTCAAGCTTAAAGATTATGACCCATCAATAGAACTTATCCTTCTCTTTGCGCTGAGGTTCCTCCTTCATTCTGATCCAGATATGCACCATAACTCAATTACCAGTATTCTAGATCTAGCACTTTATCAGGTATTCAATGATCATTCAGATGATCCTTTGCCACATGATCTCCTTCCTCTTTTATAGTCTTAAGCCTTCCACAATACCACGGTCCAAAACCATAATAAACCAATACCACGGACCCAATACTTGGGATCAACACTTCTAACGAGGTACCATGGTCCAAAACCATAAGTTCAAATACCAAGGACTAACTACCATGGACCAAAGGTAAGTTCTCCAGCATATACATGATTTTGTAACGTCTAACCTACGTGTATACGCGACTTCGTCTAGCTGAACCTGCATATATGTCTTTTCCTTCATTCTGAAGGCCTAAACTGAGATATGTTACCAAAGAGAGTTGCCATCAAGGACAACACCTGTGCCATAGCTCTAAATCAATGCCATAGTGCCAACACATGTTTCATGCATATGTTGTATTGTATTCCAAGTATCTTGAGTACTCTAAATGATATATGTATCTATTTTCTTACGCATTCATGTGTAGCTATTTCTATATACGTATGTATGAATATTTATGAAATGTGTTGTTGGTTTAACCATCACTTTGGATTGCTAGCTAATGTTCCTTCCATGTTGTGATGCATATTTGGTCATGTGTTCCCTTCTTAACTCTGTGTTATGATAGGTTTCCAAGGTGCACACTCACCTCACTCTCCGTGTTAGAACTGCTCATGTACCTTCCTTGACTTAATACATGTGTCACACTATTGCTACCAATAGTGACATCTTACTTACCTCTGTGTGAAACTGAGGTCAAGGAATTACCGTATGACCCATTGCTGAGACTCTTAAGCCAAAATGTCTGAGGTCAAATTGGGACTTCATATCAGCGAGATCCCCTGACATGTTGGTGGGTCTAGCACCGTCAACATTTCTAGTGCTGGAAGGAGGGCCAAATTAAAAGTTGTGTCCTCTTATCCTATTTTGAACCTTTGCACATCTATCATGGAGTCTTGCACACTCAACCCTCTGCAATGTTCTTCACATATCAAACATGTCCACATCGCGAGGGAATTTTTTGATCTCTTGTTTACATACACATATGATGGTGAAGGCGAAGTGGCCTGGTGATCTGTATTTAAAGAGGAACGCAACAAATTACAGTTATAACCATATATATAGAGGTGCAATAGAAATAATACTTCATTTCATTACTGTAAAATACTGAAATATGCTTACAAATAGAAATGGAAATAAACTAACTAGGGTGATGGTAGCTTATCTCTAAGAAGAGATGTGGCAGTTACCTAGCTCTGAAATACTAGAAAACCCTAAACATCCAAAAACCTAAGCCTAGAAGATGAAACGCCAAATTGTGGGCCTTGTTTGGGTCAATTGGTACATCAACTTCGTGGGGTCAAAACTTTGGCATACGATCTCTATTTGACATGCACAATATCTTGTTAGAAAGATCTATTTGAGAACTAAAAAATTGGGAAGAGAAAAATTAGTCCATGGATCCATGTCGCTCCTAGTTTTCCCAAAAAAAATGTCATTTAGGGCCTCAAAATGGCTCTGGAAGTTCATGACTTGAAAAACTACTAAACGTAGTAAATTGTGCTACGATTAAGGAAACTAAAAAGCTGAAAGAAACAATGGTGGGGTCCAAGTGGACTTGGTAGGTGGCCACAAATATCCACCTGGATCATTCATCCCCCCTTAGGAATCAATGATCCCCATTGCGTTGAGTTCCTCCATGAGATGAGGAAACTTGTGTTGGACTCGGTCCCTGGTGAGCCACTTGTCTTGGTGAAGGAGTTGGCCTACTTTGACAATTTGATATAGTTGAATATTATACTGGCGAATGTGCTTGATCGATGTGTCCATGATCCGATCATTTACAACTTGTTCTATGCAATCTAGATTTAACTCTGTGGGTGTGAGTTGTTTCGCAATGCCAGATGTGTTTAGTAATGGTGCAAAGTATCGCTGAAGGTGGTCCACATTGAACACTAGGTGCAAGCTAAGGAATGGGGGATGCTGAGCTCAAATTCATTGTACCCCATAGCTTTGGTAATGGTGTATCGCCCATATCAGAGTGGTCTGAGTTTTCGATAGGCTTTGGTAAGGTTTTCCATTCGCAAATGAAACCAAACTTTGTCACCCACCTGAAACTTGTGTGGCACCCGATGGTTATCATGTCACTTCTTGTACTTGGCATTTGATTTCTCCAAAATGTCATGGACTCGCTCGAATATGTTGGATGTGCTCAATGAAGTTACTTTCCTCATCTGTTTCGAACTAGACATGAATCGAATCTTCATGAGTAGATGCAAATGGCATGGCCACATCAATAGGGACATAGTGGTTGGAATCACAAGCCCATTTGAAAAGAGGTCTAGCCAGTTGAGCTGTGGAGAGCCTGGTTGTAGCTATGCTGAACATAGGTGAGGCTCTCATCCCATGTGTATGGATTCTTTGAGTTCTACATGCGTAGAATGTGTATGATCATCATGTTCACAACCTCTGTCTGGCCATTAGTTTGAGGATGGAAGGCAGTGGACTTAGTGAGCTTGGTGTCCAGAATTGACCAGAGGTTGGACCAAAATGTACTGAGGAACCTGCTACCCTGATATGAGATGATATTTGTAGGATCTCAAAGTGTACCCACACTCATTCAAAGAAGAGTTTAGCAGTGGGTTCTGTTGTGATATTCATCTTGGAGGCCACCATAATGGACATCTTCGAGAACCTGTTGACAACCACAAAAACACAGTAGTTTCCATGCTTAGTAGAAGGAAGGCCTAATATGTAATCCATGGATATGGATTCCCAAGTTCGAGTAGGGGTAGGTAGTGAGGTAGGCAGTGCATGATCTAATGTATTTCCTGGAATCCTGTCAAAGATTCAGCCAATAGAAATACTTCTACAGTACTGCCACCATTTTCTCAACCATGAAATTCCCTGCAGTTTGACTATATTGTGCTTCCCAAATCATCTTGGCATGCTTGCTTAAAGGAACACAAAGGTGACCCAAGTGGAATAACAGGGCATCCTGCAAGTGAAAATATGGAACATGCTGACTCTCCAAGAGTGTCTAGTATGTGTGGCCAAATTCTGGGTCACTTTTGTAGAGAAATGACCAATCAAAAGTCTCATGCCCACAAGAGTTGAGCACAGTGGTTAACGCCATGATTGGTGGTCGACTGAGGAAATTTGTAACATTATTGGTGCTGCCCTTCATATACTTGATATGCAAATGGAACTATTGCAGGTATGTGGTCCACTTCTGATGGTGATCATTTTGCAATTTCCCATAGGTCCATAAGAAGCAGGGGTTGTTGGTCTATGTGGATGACCATTTCCTTCCCCAAAATGTAATGCTTCCATTGTCAGCAAGCCTGCACAATGGAACACATCTCTTTGTCATAAGTGGGATACTTCTGGACTATGTCTGAAAGTGTCTCACTATGATATGCCACTGGATGCTTGTGTTGAGTAAGTACTACCCCAATAGCATAGTCACAGGCATATGTCTCGACCTCAAATGGTTGTTGCAAGTTTGGTAATGCAAGCACTGGTTGCAAGTAGAGGTGGTGTTTCAACTTTATGAAAGCCTTCTGTTGATATTCAAACCAAAAGAATTTTGCTTTCTCTCCTCCCTTGGTGACCTGACTCAAGGATCAAGTGATATTAGGAAATCCCAACACGACCTGCGGTAGAAGTTGGCAACACCTAGAAAGTTGTGGAGCTCTGTCAGAGTGGTTAGAGATGGCCAATCCTGAACGACTTGGATCTTGGCTGGATCCACACTGTTTCAGGAATAATTAGTATTCTTGGACAAACATCTAACCCTCTAGATCTAGTAGCTTGTCTAGAAACAACACACAAAGTAATCTCAATCTTTTTCTATAATCAATAGATAAAACAACAGAGGGGAGAAACCTACTTGTAGTTTTCGCTAGCTACCAGTCTCCCTTGACCGATCTTGCTGCTCCTTCTCGTACTTAAATTAATTGGAAAGTACCTGCACAACTATAGAAAGAAAGACCCATCAAGGAAAAATGATAATGATCCATTACTTATAAATAACATGGAACCAAGAACATGATATACATATGAAAGCATTAACATGTAACACAAGCATAAGGAAAAAGTCTTGAAAACTTTATTGATAAGAGGAAATGTTACAACCCATATGAGCTTGATACAACAACACTCTTCTAATTCAATTCCTCTTCAACCTCATGACAAGCAAGACACTCCAACACTATAACAATACTTGCACTAAATTCTTATCTCATATCACCAACATCTCCTTACAACTCAATATTTTTCATCCCCTGATCCCTTAGATGAGTGATCCATTTATAGTTGAGTGAAGGAGGTTATGCCATCAATGGAGATAATGAATTCCTTTATAAATTTATAAATCAGTTTCATGGAAGAAGGGATAGGGAATTGATGTTTCCTAATTCCCTTTCTCATCCAAATGCGAACTCAAAGGAGTAGGTGGCATTGAGAAACTTCTAGAGGGTTCTAATGGATAAGGAATCTTCAAACCCTCACGGAAATTTGTTCAAATTCACCTAGTGTAGGCCAAAGAGGGACCAAGTGCACTACATAGCACCTTATCAGTGTATGGTTTGCATTGCAATGCACCCTAATGAAGGCCTACCTGCGTTGATCTTCTTAGAGGTAGCTTTTGGATGTTTTTAGTGATGGAACTTCTTTGGGAGTGAGGCATTCTGACGACTAACTTCTCTAGGGCATGTAACAACTGCACTAAGGGTAGATGGGCCCTAACAATATTGATCTTTAATTTGGGGTTGATGTGCCCAAATGGATCTGTAACAGTTTCCCCCTAAATCATGAATTCAAAAATATATATGTCGGGTGAAATGATTTATCATGAGGAGAGGAGGATTTGAACAGAAGGTGACCTATATCGATTACAATACATATATCATGATAATTTGATTTTTTTCATGAACTAGCTAAGGGAGGCACACCCATGCTCAACTTATAAACTTTCATTACATGTACAAATATAGTCATCTACAAATATAGACCCATGAATGGTTGACCATGAATTTAAGGCCATTGCACATTTGATTTAGTACTCCTAAATATATTGTAGCCCGGATGGATGAAACTAGATTTGAGGTCTTTAATCTCATTCAATCTTCACTTAATGTACAATTCTAACCATGTGAATAGATGTTTTGAAGTTGAACATGGAAATACATCATCTGATTACCAGCTAACAATGTAAGCCGTTAACAGACGCGAGAGGAATCACCGATAATGATGATGACCCTTAAGGTACTACAGTACATTTCCCATGGTGTGAATAAATGGTTTGATGTCGAACACCATACAAAGTCTTTCAGTCGAAGGCCATTGATGTCAACCTATTGCCGGAAGTGAGAAACCTGCCAGTGATGTATGCAAGCTTCAAGGCACTGAAGGGGTGTTTCTAAGTCAACGTTTTGGATGATGTGCTGATGTCAACAAGAAGCAACTCGTCATAGGAGGGCCTTGATGTATCCCACATCTATGACATGAAACGAGGTAAATGATTTTTGGAGATGAAAATCTACTTATGACACAAGGTTCAGGAATGGTGGTCATGAAAATGAAGGTTTACAATATTGTAAAGGGTGAAGTTTAAAATGAATGACATCTCTTGAACATATCGGTGACACTAAGTTTAATTGGTAGCATTGACCCCAAACAAAGTAAATGGATGGTATGGTAGACCAATGGTGTGATAACCATCAAGCTAAATGATCCAACCAACATAGTCACGGTGATGAGGTGAAAGTGTCATGTTCAATACTGTAAAATACTGAAATATGCTTACAAACAGAAAATGGAAATAAATAGCTAGAACAATGGTAGCTTATCTCTGAGAAGAGATGTGGTGGCTACATGCCTCTGCATTGTGTTACAATGAAGCTCGAAGGCCTATTTATTGTTGAGAAATAATGGAAAACCCTTAACATCCCAAAACCTAACCCTAGAATATGAAACGCCAAATTGTGAGCCCCATTTGGGTAAATTGGTACAACAATTTCCCAGGGTCGTAATTTTGGCATATGATCTCCATTTGACGCATACAATAGCTCGTTAGAAACATCTATCCTAGCACTACCACTTTGCGAAGGGTAACATCGGTCCATGGACCCATGTTGCCCCCACAGTTTCCAAAAAATGTCATTTAGGGCCTCAAAATAGCTTTGGAACTTCAGGACTCAAAAAACTACTAAAAATAGTAAACTGTGCTACAATGTAGGAAACTAAAGAAAATGAAAGAGATAGTTGTGGGGGTCCAAATGGGATAGGTGGGTGGCCACCAACATCCACCTGGATCATTCCTCCCCCCCAGGAAGCAATGGTCCCCATTGCATTGAGATTCCCCGTGAGATGAGGAAGCTTTTGCTAAGTTGGGTCTCTAGTGAGCTATTATGGAATCTCTGATGTGTCCAATAATGGTGGGAAGCATGGTCAGCGACAGTCCACATTGAACACTCAATGCAAGCGAAGGAATGGAGGAATTTTGTGCTCTAGAAAATTATTTCCCAAAGCCTTGGTAATGGTGTAAGGACCATGTCGGTGTGGCCGGAGCTTCTGGTTGGCTTTTGTAAGGCATTCTTTCTGTAGATGCAAGCAGACTTTGTTGATCACCTGAAGCTTGTGTGGTACCCCTGTGGGTGAGGAGAAGTTGCTCCTATGTTCTTACATGACCGTATTCCTTTGCTACTACTGCTGCATGGAGGAACCCTTCGTGGGAGTCATGGATGTGGTGATGATCTTCCCCTTACTTTGGGAGCGAATCAAAGAGAAAATAAATTTCCTAGTCTGTGAGATGAGCTTGTTTCCTTTCTTAGCAGTGATCAAAGAGGTGGCAATAGGTGGGGCTACCTCTGGTATCCTGTATACTGAATTATCCAAAGAAATAGTGACAGTGCGAGGCCTTGACTCATACACCACATGTCGTCTCCACAAGTATGGCTAGCCTAATAGTACATCACAAACATCCAGAGGTTTAAGATCACACAATACCTATTCTATGAAGGGCTTGATGCTATAGGGAAGGCGAAACTGTTGGCAAACCTTGAGATCTTGATCTAGGTGGATGTTGTTGGCCACCCACCTATCCCATTTGGACCCCCACAACTATCTCTTTCAGTTTTTTTAGTTTCCTAAATTGCAGCACAATTTACTATTTTTAGTATTTTTCAGGTCCTGAACTTCCGGAGCCATTTCGAGGCCCTAAAAGATTTTTTTTGGGACATATATGGGCATCATGGGTCCTTGGATTGATGCTGCCCTTCCAAAAATGGTAGTGCTCAGATATATCTTTCTAACAAGCTATTGTACGTGTGAAATGGAGATCGTATGCCAAAGTTACGACTGCAGGAAATTGATGTACCAATTTACGTAAATGAGGCCCACAATTTGGTGTTTCATCACCTAGGGTTAGGTTTTGGGATGTGAAGGGTTTTCCATTGTTTCTCAACAATAAATAGGCCTTCGAGCCTCATTATAGCACAATGCAGAGGCATGTAGCCACCACATCTCTTCTCAGAGATAAGCTACCATCGTCCTAGCTATTTATTTCCATTTTCTGTTTGCAAGCATATTTCAATATTTTACAGTAATGAAATGAAGTATTATTTCCACTGCAGATCTATATTTATGGTTATATCATCTGTGTATTTATGGTTATATCTGTAATTTATTGCGTTCCTTTGCTGCTCGAGGGCTTCTTCGAGCAATATTTTGATAGGATCTCCTGCCCCCACGTCTTTCTTCTCATCTGCCATGGGAGGTCATCGGGATTTGTGGGGCTGGTCTTGCAAAGGTTCAACGGGCTCAAGCCCTAACTCCTTATATCCCGACCGCATTGGGAAAATGCAAAGAAAAACAAAGGAAAAGGAGACCGCTCTGATACCATTGATCTGGATTTAAACATGAATGCAATAAATTATAGAGATAACCATAAATACAGAGATGAGATAACCATAAATATAGAGATGCAACAGAAATAATACTTCATTTCATTACTGTAAAATACTGAAATATGCTTACAAACAGAAAGTGGAAATAAACAGCTAGGACGATGATAGCTTATCTCTGAGAAGAGATGTGGTTGCTACATGCCTCTGCATTGTGTTACACTGAGGCTTGAAAGCCTATTTATTGTTGAGAAACAATGGAAAACCCTTAACATCCCAAAATCTAACCATAGAAGATGAAACGCCAAATTGTGGGCCCCGTTTGGGTAAACTGGTACATCAGCTTCCCGGGGTCGTAACTTTGGCATATGATCTCCGTTTGACACGTACAATAGCTCGTTAGAAAGATCTATCCAAGCACTACCACTTTGGGAAGGGAAACATCAGTCCATGGACACATGTCACCCCCATATTTCCCAAAAAGAATCGTTTAGGGCCTCAACATGACTCCGGAAGTTAAGGACCCCAAAAATTGCTAAAAATAGTAAATTGTGTTACAATTTAGGAAACTAAAAAAATAAAAGAGACAATTCTGGGGGTCCAAATGGGATAGGTGGGTGGCCACCAACATCCACCTCGATCAGAGGACATGTTGAAGGTCAAATGCTTCAAATGTGGTGAATTTGGTGATTACATCATCAATTGTCTTAAAAGGAATGTGTAGCAATAGAAAATAATTTCGCAAGAGATAGATGAGTTGACCTCTAGTTTGGAGGGGTTTCAATTGATATTGGCCATACCTCGAAATGGAGGAGGAGTGTGATGGCTTAGAGTTGCAAGATTAGGTAGGGTCCACAGAGGATAACATCAAACATGTGTTTCCTCTTTGATCATTACATTGGCTACAGGGGCCCATAGTATTTAGTAGCAAGGAGATCGATATGTCAATAGGCATAGCTAGATCTTGAGAGATAGTGGAAATATAGTTGCAGTCAGATAATAGATAGGCACAAAGATAGTTAGGAACAAACAAATACTTAGTAAACTAAGGAGAGTTAATTACAGTTAGAGACTCAAGGGACAACTACAGAAGCTAGTTGCAGGGACATTACGTCAATTCTTAGTTGCAGTGGTTGTAGCAACATGAGATAATATGGAACTCAAGAAGTGTAGGGTTGCACAATTCAGGGTCGGCAACAACGAAAATGCATAGTGATTTAACTACAACATTAGCAAATTAATCGCAATATGCACACTAGCATGGTGGAAAGTAACAAGTTGTTGCAAATGTCACACACCAACAACATGGGCCAACTACAGAGTGGAGACATTTATGAGAGAACACCTTCCTTGCTACGAGGGAGTGTTAGATTTTAGTAGCATCAAACAAATGTTATAGTCTCAGTTTATGTTTAAGAGGCTAAGGAGGATGATATCTCCAAAACCCATAAAAGGTTCCATGAGATAAGCTTGAAAAGTACCTTAACTAAAGTAATTAATCAATAATTAAAAATGCCTAACTTAGAAAAAATAATTAATTAATTGGAATTGATTAAGAAATATCAAGTATAAGATGATATTAGTTATTGATGAAGAGATAATCATGGTCTTTTAAGCTCCAATAAGATATTATAAGAGTAAGTCAATAGGATGGAGGAGGATACAAGGGACATTGTTGCAAGATAAAGAGAAGGGTAGATCGAGCTACCTAGTGTGCAAAGTATTGGTCGGGGGAAGTTCAAGCTAGAGGGATAGAATCAAAGAGAGATCAACAAATATAATTTTGAAGGAGTTTCCAAGTAGTTTTTTAGTGCTGAAGAGGCTGGAAAAGGGAGTTCATAAACTTTTGTAAAGAAAGTCATCCAAGCAGTGTGAGTTAGCGAGTCAAGGTGAGTGAGTTGTGAGGAGGGTTTGTTTGAGTTGTTGGAGAGTAGAAATATCATCTGAAAGGTAGGGAAGATTTATCTAGTGGTAATAAAAGGCTATACGATCGAGTTTGAGGTTAATTCACGGGCTGTACAACTTGCCTAGGATAGTAGTGTAAGCATGTGAGAGGGAGGTCAAGTTATTTTGTAGAGGGAGAATATTTATCCTAATTATTTTCCTAAGGATTGCTAGTAGGGCATCAAGATATTGTACTCATATTTTTGTTGCATAATAATAAAATAAACCCTCATATGCTCCAATGGTTTTCCCTTCGCAATTTTTTTTGGGACTATTAATTCCAAACTTTTAGTGTCTATTTTATTTTGTGTGTGTATTATTTTCTCAGTTTCGAGATTATTTTTACTTTGTGAATAGTAAAATTGTGGGTTTATCGATATTTGATATAATAATAAATAATCTCCTAAGAAATTAGGTGATAAATTTCATGTTAGATGAAATTAAGGAATTTTCACAACACATGCACTCTATCAAAACATATCAAATATATAAACCAAGTGATCATCATTGACAACCCCAAAAAAAAAATGTTTCTAATCAATGATAACTTTACTTCACAAACTCTATTTTTGACAATTTGCTTTCAAATTTAGGTATATTTTTAAGAAAGTTTAATTATATGGTTTGCTTCTTCTAATTATTCACACAAAAAAATAAAACTGAATTGAATATTTCCATCCTCTTTTTTCCATCCAAAACAGTCTACAAAAGTAAAACAAAAATCTCCCCCTTTGTGCCCAACCAAAATATTTTATTCCATTTCTAGTAGACCTTAATATATGCAATGAAAAAAGTATAAACTATAAAACTTCAAGTATAAACCTTCAAAGTCTAAAATTCCCAAAACATCAACCACAAAAAATACAAAAATATAAAGAAATGCCTTCAAGATAGAGTAAGCATGTCAATTACTCCTTATGGAAGGCATACACCATAAGTCAAGGTTCCTACGAAATAATGCATCCAAAAAACCTCCAATAATATGATAGTCATGTGAATCTATATTTTATCATGAGTATGATAAACAATATATACTAATTACCAGTTATTATTATATTATTTATTTTTTAATCACATCGCATTGGCTACCCCCTAGGTGCACAGATTATACTCCATATTTATATTACAATGGATTGAGGGTCCCTCTAGTAACTCATACAATCTAAGTTTATGCATGAACTTTGTCATTGTGCTTTTGTGATTTTCGGAGGACAATATCTATGGCCTTGATAGTAAGAAAATAGCACCCTAGTGTTAGGCCTCACTAAATCCCCAACAACAATAGGATCCACCACACTTGTCACCTTAGTAGTGAATCCCCCTATTGTTTTGTTTATATTCAAAAATATCCATATTTAAACTTGTGCTTCTTTCACGCTTTTCATAACATTTTTGTCTTCCAGGAATCAAGCATTCCCACAAAAAATTTTAGGAAAAAATGTAACTCCATAGTGTGAGGCCTCAATATACCCCAACAAAGACACCAAAAATGTTACCTCAAAATTCAAAAATGTTACCTCAAAATTTAGCATTGTCTTCAAGGGAAATAGAAAAGAGTCTCAGGAATACATCCTCTTATGTTATATCTCTTCCACCCACACACTACATAAAATATATGAAAAATGTGTATTATGCTTAGAAAAATAGGCAATATGCACCTTTCTTCCTTTCATCGATTGTAAATAATTTATGTTTACACAATTGTATTCTTGACTCTCAAGCCTCTACCAATGTAATGGAATTAAAGGTCATGAATCAACCTCACTTACAAATCACAAGACCATACAAGAATGTGTGTGGATCTGAATCTAAATATATCTAGGTCTACGTTTTAATTAAATATGTCAAGGTAGTTGTAGCTAATAAACATTGTGACAACTTGTTCATGGCATCATATTTTCTCTCCAATTTTTTTTTTTTTCTAAATAGGGGATGTTTTGAGTTTCTTACTTAGGGAATCCAATATGTTCCCCAAGGAATAATAATGGGTAACATATGGCTCTAATTATGGGCAAGTTTCCTCCTCAAGTACACTTTTGAATTGTAAAATTTCATCAAAGATCCACTACACAAATGAGATGATGAGATGGTTTCATTGTGTAATATAATTCCCTTTAAATGCAATGGTGATGAAGGAGGAGACTTGTTCATAATTTGAGCAAAATGTTACTAAATATTTATCCCTAGGAAAAATAGAGGGTACCCTAAAAAAGAAGCTCATAATACCCTATGTTTAAAATAAAATAAAAATAAAATGTGGATTGAAATTATGATGCCATGAGAAATTCATCATAGGATTTATCAGTTAAAGCAACCTTGACATATTTAATTAAACCATAGAATGGGTAAATTTAGAGTCAAATCCACACACAAACCTATATGGCCTTGTGTTTTTTAACTCAATTTGATTCATGACCTTCAATGGAATTATGTTGGCATATGAATTAGAGTCAAGCATACAATTGTGAAAAGAAATTTGTTTACCACCAATGAAAGGAATAAATGTGTATGTCCCCTAATCTTTTTGCATGTGTTGTACCTTGCATGTGGGTGAAAGAGATAGAGAAAGAGGATGTGGTCATGAGACCTATTTCCCTTTCTCTTAAAGATAATGCTAAATTTTGTGACAAAAAATATCTTCTAATCCATAGTAAATATAAATACATACATAATATTTTAATTTAAAACTTGGAGAACCAATTAAGTTGAAAATTTAGCATTCAATTTTAAAATATTATGAAAAATTTATATAACATTCGAAATAAAGTTACCATAATAAATACCTTAATTTTATGTTCTTCCATGGCATAGCATCCCATAACACAAAAATAAATGATATTATCACTATATTCAAAGGTATGTTGAGAGATATTGATACAAGAGGTATACAACCTTTGAGGTGCATCGTCCAAAATTAGAACAAAATGGAGCTAAATCAAACATAATATGTTATTAATAACAAAAAAAAAAAAAATGGTAAAATACCCTCATTTCTACTGAATAATATGAGTATTATGATAAATAATAATGAATTTACATGCGTGACAAGAGACATGTTAACAAATCCTCCTGAGTGTAAGTTTTCACAAGTTTCCCCAATAATCATTCTAGTGTCACATCCATGACCACAACAAGTTTGGATAAATATAGTTTCCAATATGATTTAATAGTTTAAATAGAACCATATGATTTATGCATGCACTCCATGTTTTCATTCTATGAATGTACTCTTTGCATATAATGTGATTTATATATACACTCTATCTCTATCTCTACCTTTTCCTTTTCGTAGTTTGCTTCATGGTTTCCTTTATTATCATTTATTTATATGTATTAGAAAATATTGGTTTACGTTGTTTGTTGATCAATCACAATCTTATCAAAAAATGGTTGCAAACCATAAAAAAAATTCAATTGAAATTATGAATTAAAAATGAATATGAAAATTTAATGAAGGGATTAATATAATGTTCTAAAAAATACTTCCATATAGGGTATTTTCATTTTCCATCTTTATAATTCATTAATGTTTTTTGTTTTCTTCAAATAAAAACTTATTATTACTTCAATCAAAATTTGAAATACAATTCTCATGGAAAATTTGATATTAGATCAACAGTGGTACTCTACTTATTGAGCTATTGACCCTTATGTTTGTTCCATGGACTAGAACTCTAGGAAAGAGCTTCCAATATCATCTTTCATATATGAGTGGCTAAGAAAGTGTTCACGATACATCTTCACAAAAATAGAAAAATAAGGCTTCATTTCAAGTCACCACAATTAATTATATGTTAAAGAGATGTAACAATAAAACTAACATAACTACATGATATCCCACCCACTAGTGTTTAATACATATGAAGAATTAAAATTTTGATAGAATTTATATCCCCTCCCCCCCTCTGCCACCACAACCAAATGTTATTTTTCTAATATAATTTTTTGTGGCAGATGTAATGCCTATTTAGAGATAAATTTGACTAGAGGATTATGTTTCCCATACATATGAGAGAAAAATATGTGGAAAAACTAAATGGGAATGTCCTTCAAGTTTTGTGCTAAAGAGTGTAGACTTTTGTTATAAATTTATAGCTCTCCATTAACCCTTCTATTAACAAAAGCTAATTCCCTATAACTAAAGAGACCTAAGATTACTATTTAGAGAAAATTTTAGGCAATACTAAATGGCCTTAAGTTCACTAGAATTATTTGTTTCTAACCCTATTTTTTCCTTGACATAAAAAATGTTAGACTCCATCAATATAAAAAAAACCCCAATCTATATACTTGACACAATTCACCCTAGGCACCATAAAAAAAGTTCCAAGAAGAATTATTCTTTATCCAAAAGTCACCAATGATAAATGGGATTTGGGAAGGTTAGTGAAATTAAAGGAATAAAATAGGCTCAATCCAAAGATTTAACTTGGAAGGATGAAGGGATGGAGGGTAATAACATTCTAAGATGCTAGCATTCTAAGTTTCTATATCCCCCATACTACTAGATATGACAGCTTCTTGTAAGGTTTTAGGTCCATTCATATAAACCAACCCTTGAAATTGTCATCCTCTGTCATCTTTTTCCACAAATTAGGAAGTCATGAATGCCCTTCCACCTCCCTCCGTGCTTGCAATGTGAAGGGGGAACTGATAAATAAATGAGATGTACATTTATTATGTTGCTTACATAGTGAACCCTAACGTAGATCATGGAATTGTTTCCTTTGGAGTAGCTTCCATGTTAGCACTTTGTTGGGAAAAACAAGCCATATGAAGAGGATACAGGTAAGTTTTAAAATTGTATTATAAGTAATGAAAAAACATTTTATAAATAAAAAAGTAAACAATAGAAATCACATATAATACTTAGAGTTTTACTTTGAAAACCCCTAACTAAAACAACCAACAAAATATTTAGAGTGGCACATTTAACTTTCATCATCAATCAACTTCATCATTTACAATACAATATTTATGATCCTTTGGCATCCAAAACCCTAATTTTTTGATTTGGATTATATTACAACCTTCACTTCCTAACAAGAATTATAAAATCATAGGTAGAAAAACATATGCATAAGACCACCAAAAGAAAAAATGGTGTAGTAAATAGCAAAATAAAGAAATGCAAAATACACATAAAATATAATTGAGAGGAAGAGGCACCTCTTTCAAGTCACATCAATGTGCAATACACGAGGCCAATCATGCAAAGAATACAACAAATACCAACAATGCATTTATAAGGTACTCTCATCTATTACAACTTAGTCCACATAGTCTCCTTAGACCCTAGCATGAGAGAATAAGGACAGATAGTTATTGGTAACCATATACTCACCTCGAACTAAATTCATTACCCATTTGAGTTCACGTGGAACATCCTTCAAATAGATGTGATATTTTCAAAGTATTTTGTAAGAAATTCCTCACTCCAAATAGATGTGATATTTTCAATGTATTCCATTGAAAACTCCTCCCACCAATATCTAATCTCATTGTCAGTCCCTAGTTCTTATGTTAAGCACCAACCATTATACCAAAAAGTTGTACTATGAGGCTTTCTCATTTTATTGAAAGAGAATCTCCATATTTCTTGAAAGTAACTTATTAACATTGCTAAAAAAAATTGCTAACGACAAGTTGTTGTGACCATGTCAATCCTCACTTATCTCAACACTTTCTAATGATTAAAGACATTTTGAATGTTCCCTTATTCCAGACTTACCCAATCCATTAAAATGTTTGGGACCTTGTAATTGTTATCAAGTGATTATCCCAATAAATCAACTGCCACATAAATGCTGCTACACAAAAATGTTAAAAAAATGTATATCTTTACTACCCATCCCACTTGTCCTTCATGTTTTGGGATCACCTTCCTTTTCTATTTCCTTCCTTTTCTATTTCACTATATGAGAGCCCTTTGTCCTTTGGGTTTTGGTATCACCTTCTATATCCATTGGGGAACTAATGAGCCTATGAATGTTAGGAAGAGGAAAAGATAAAAATAAAGCCTATTCAAAGAAAAAAAATTGTTGAACTTGTGTAGATTTTTCTTGGAAATTAACAAGTGTTATACCCTCTCATCAATTATAAAATCTCAAGATATGTAGATATATTTTCAAAATCTTGTGATGAGGAGAATGGTGAATTGTTGATTGTTTTCTTAGTGAGCATAGAATCTCAACATATTTTCCAAATGTACAATACAAATATGCTTATTCTAATGATGTAAATTTGTCCATTAAATAATGGAAATTGTGGCAAGATTTTAGTAAAAACTAGATAATTTTTTTGGATATTTTAATTGCCCTTAAAAAATTTTATGGCTTGAATTCTGAGCTTAAGCTTGTCTAAGAGGGGCATCCAGTGGGTGACTTTAGGAGTGGATTTGAAGATTGGAATCCCTAGATATTTGAATGACTCCCAGGTCTGATAGACTTTCATCTCAAGGAGCCTAGCTATGTCAGCCAGATCTTTGAACACTGCTGGGAAAATAATTCTTATTAAATCTGTCCTAACAAGCATGCCGCTTTTTCAGCACTCTATTCTCCTTGCTCCCAAAACCTTTCTCAGTAAAATGGACGGTTTGCTGAGGAGATTCCTTTGGGAAGGGGGGAAAAACAATGAAAGAAGACTTCATCTAGTCAATTGGGATACGATCAAGAGACCAATCCTGGAAGGAGGACTGCAAATGAGAGATCTGGCGGCACAAAATCTTGCGCTAGGCTCTAAAATTCTGTGGAATATTGTGGCTGGGAAAATAAGCTGGAGCAAGAAAGTCTTGTGGAAGAAATATTTTCAAGGTCAGCGTTTGAGATGCTTGGACCATCCACCAAAAACCATCAAAGGATCCCCAATTCTCAAGCTTTGTATTGCTTCACTGGAGCACTTCAGTTCCAACCTCTATTGGATCCCAGGTAATGGGAAAAAAATCAGAATTTGGGAAGATCAGATTCTAGGAGACCAGTCGCTGCACCATATAGAAGGCCTGGCAAATATCAAATTATGGCTTCAAACCAACAATAAGCAGACCCTATGGGACATATCCACCTGGATGGAGGACGCTGGTAGACGGTGCGACAGTTGGAATTTGGGAGAGGTTCCACATCACCTGCAATCTGAAGCTTCACTTCTATTAGACAAACCCCAAGGAAAATATCCCATGTCAGCAACAACCAAGGACAAACGAGGGTGGGGCTCCCATTCCGGTTCTTTCTCGGTTGCTGAAGGTTACTGTCCCTAATTTTCCCCTGACCCAATGAAATGTAAATTCATCTGGGGCTTCCCTTTGCTCCCAAAAATAGACTTCTTCAGCTGGACACTAGCTCACAACAATATTCTCACAGGAGATAACCTGAGAAAACAAGGAATGGAAGGGCCAACCAGATGCCCTTTATGTATGTCAGAGGAAGAAACAGTTGATCACCTGTTGCTGTTGTGCCCCTTTGCCAAAGTAGTTTGGAAGGGGGTTCTGAGTTCAAGGGCGGACAAGGTCAAGCTGCCAAGAAATATTACAAACCTGTTTCTCGAATGGGCCAATCTATCTTCGTTCTGCCTCAATAAAAAAACCTTGCTTAAGACGGCATGGATGTGGACTCCTAAGTTCACTTGCTAGAAATTATGGTTGGAAAGGAATAATAGATTATTCAGAGGAGAAACCTGCACTTCAAACAACGTTATATCCAAAATTAAAGCCATTCTGGGAGAGACCTTAGAAGCTAGGCCGGCTCTAAGAAATGAAGCGTCGCTGGACAGTGAAGAGGAGCTTTGGCTGAAAGGTATTGTTCCAAATAATCAAACCAATCCTACCTATCTAGCCTCTTGCCATGCTAAGTGGGAAATTCGCATGGAAGAACAGGAATTTCTAAAATGGCGTTCTGCTCTAGATGATCACTGTTTATTTTTTGACGGGCCTTTAAAGGCAACCCTGGAGCTGTGGGTGGGGGTGGAATGCTGCTAAATCCAGATGGAACTACTTTGGTCAGGTATCATTGGGGTCTGGGAATCGAGTCAAACAATAGAGCTGAGGCTCTGGCTTTGTGGCAGGGGCTGTCCCTGGCTCGTAGTAGGAACATTCAGTCTCTGACGATCTTCAGAGACTCTAGGCTTATCATTCAAGCAATGAATTCCCTATCGAATCCTTTGCAGATCCATTTAGTCCTCATTCTGAAGAAAATTAGACTAATGATGGCTCAGTTTCGGAAAATCTCCTTCTATCATATTCTGAGGCAGCTGAACTCTCAAGCTGACCTGGAAGCCAATCTTGGATCAGTCTGCAACCAAAGAACCCTTTCAGTAAACTCTGAAGAATCTCTCTGCATCATCCCTTAATCTTTTCTTCTCCTTTCAAGAAATCTGTCCACCTTGATGCAATGATGAAATGCTCCTGTTCAAGCTCCTTTCGCTCTCCATCAGGGTATCCTCTCCCCTGATTGGCTGTCTCTATCCCAATGGCCTTCGCTAGCTCCAAGCCCTTGAGAAGGCATCAACAAAAGGAAAGAACGAGGCTCAGGAAGTCCAATCTCTAACAGCAGCTCTGAAAGTCAAGTCCTCAGTAGAAGCATTCGCCAGAGGTCGATTTCTGAAGATAAGAAGACATCAATCCAAGCTAGCTAATCTCAGGAAAGGCTCATCATGAAAAAAAAGAGAGGGAAATATAGGCAGTAACTACCTCATTTCCCGCTATGACCATCCCATAGCTGGAAAGGGCTCTCCCTTTAGTGATAATCGGTTGTACTCTGTTCTGTGGCGCAAATACATTCAGTAAATAAGCTGGAGGTAATGGTCAGAACCCAAAAATCGATGCTGAGTTCATTGCTCCGGGTCGAGCTCCAAGGATGGGCAGACTTCAGTCCATCTAGAAGGCGATAGGTATTACGGTTGACTGTGACTTAGTGAAGGACAAGGAACAAGTTTGGATCTTAAACGTTTGTCAGTGAAGCAAGAGGGACAGAGCATTTTCTACCCAGGAAATCTGATGCTATTCATAGAACCTCAAGAACCTCAATCATCGATTAAAAGAACCTCAAGCAACGATTCTGCGAGCTATCTTCTCCAAAGACCGGTCCAACCCCAAGGCTCCTCCAAAGATCAGATGCATCAAAGCGCAAACCACCTGTGTAATAGGAAAGCTAAAGCGCCAAGAAATAGTGGGAAAAATGAAATCAGTGTAACAAGTATGCGATAGTTGTTTTGTCGCCTTTCAATAAAAGTAACCGTTACAGTAAAAAAAAAAAAAAAATTATGATATTGAATCTATTTAGAAGATTTAATTTTTTGAAAAAAAAAAAACCAGACTCCAACAGATTTTTGTTCCCGTGGACAAATTTGTCCAAAGTAAACAAAAAAACAACTTCATTAGAATACTAATAAAATTAAAAATATTGACCTTCAAATTTCAGGATATTCCGGAAATGTACAATACCACAATACCAATAAAGTTAGAAAGATTGAGAGGTAATAATAAAAATAAGTTGGGCACACGGAAAAGTCGGCGCAAAATTAATGCAATCCATGTCTACGTATTTCCCATGGTCATTTTCCTATAAAATTACCATATCTGATTCTACATTGCCATTTGAAAGGAATTGATACTCAATCACCACATCTGATTCTATTTTTCCATTTGAAAGGAATTGATACTCGCGAAATATTCTGCTCGTGAACTTTGAAGTAGGATTAGTAATCATGGATATTCTGAATTCGGGATTGAAAGCTTTGAGGAGAAAACGTCATAGGGTTGCAGATATTGTGTCAGAAATCTTTCCAACAAACAATGAAGATCATCAGGGCTATGTAGGTCTTGAAAATCTGGGCAATACTTGCTACCTCAATAGTGTTGTTCAGGTTCTTTATTTCTGCGCTCCTTTCAGAAATAAGTTACTCCAATATTATGGTAATGGCGGAAGTAAGAATGAGAACGATAATGTACTAAAACGCCTGGCCGATTTGTTCTATCTCATGCACTCCAAAAATATGCCTCAACTCTGTCCCCTACAGTTTGGAGAGCTGGTAATGAAAGGGAACGAGATTTTCCGTTGCAGTGAAACCCATCACGATGCACATGAGTTTTTGATATTTCTTTTGAATAATCTCGACGAAGAAATCACAGGATCTAATAACACGCAAAATCCTCCCCTGCAGGATAAGGAAGCTGAAGATCAATTTGGGACGCAACGAGGCCCAAAGAATAATAGTAAAATTAGTATTATTAGGCAGACCTTTGGAGGTACATTTACAAACGAAATTCGGTGTTTATGTTGTGAGAGTGTAACCCGCAGAGAAGAACCGTTTATAGATCTCAGCGTGGAGATACAACAAAATTATTCGCTGTCAAGCTGTGTAAATGCATTCAGCGCTGTGGAAAAACTCAGTGGGAAAGACAAGTACTGGTGCGATAACTGCTGCCATCTGCAAGAAGCTGAAAAGAGATTGAAAATCAAGTCCCCACCCCAAGTTCTCATTTGCCAATTGAAACGTTTCAAGTACACAAACGACGGTGAAGTGGTGGGATTCAAGAAGTTGTTGTATCGAGTGGCATTCTCCAAGGAGTTTAGACTGCCCATTAACAGTTGTGGAGATCAAGATGCAGCCGATTCTTTGTACTCTTTATTTGCTGTAGTGGTGCATATGGGATGGAGGATGAATTGTGGACATTACATTGCTTTAGTGAAGAGCGGTGACCAATGGCTCATGTGTGATGATGAGAAGGTGGAAACGATAGAGGAAAGTGCTTTGCATAGTTTTTTTGGGTCATCCAAAACAGTAACTTCTGATCCAAAAGATGCCATGAATGCCTACATCTTGTTCTATGAAGCTGTTAATGGCTTTGAAGCAACAGTCTTGCAGCACTAGTATAGGAGAAGAAGACGTCACAGTTGCAGTTGAACAAATTTAGTTGAATGAATTGTAATCAATAGGTGATTAAAATTTAGTGGTAAGGATTGTAATTAATAGCTGATTAAAATTTACCGGAAAGGACTGTAATTAATAGGTGAATGTTCAGTATGACTGGTTCTGCGTCAGCAATTTTGTAATTAGGACAAGTGTTGAGTACGACAGTCCGGTGTCACTATGAGTACGACAGTCAATGCATCCACATGTTTAGTGTTTTAACTGTACTTATGTTTATGTATTTAAGGTAGCTGATGGTAGTTGAATGGCATTTTACCTTTTTATTTGAACAGTTTAAAGAAGCAAGTTACGTTCTTGTATTGTAAAATAGAATTGATATATAATCTAGGGGTCTTTTCACAAATTTCCATTTACCATTATGTCAATGCTGAACTTTGTTTTAAAAAATTACCTATTTGCATTGTATTTTAGTTACAATCTAGTGGTTTTCTTACATAACTCCATCTACCATTATGTCAATGCTGAACTTTGTTTCGAAATTAACATTTTTAACCTCATTTTGATATGTTAGTGATTTACCATAAAATAAAATACATGTTTCCAAAAACTATTTAGAAATTACATTATCTAATGCTAATCCAGTTATGTACATTGGTTATTGCAAAGTACAAGGTTTCTCTAACAAAATGTTTGGTTCCAAATATGTGTGAAGAGCTTTTATCATGATTTCATGACAGTTTTAGGAGAAGAAACTTGGGTTTTTTTAGGATATTGTTCCTAAAAAAATGTTTTAGATGCAAAGAGAACTTAATGAAGTGGGTCTAGTAAGATGTCAAAAGGAAGAACAAATAAAGGATATTAAAAAGAAATTCATCTTTAAAAATTCATTGTCATACTTAAAGACACTCATTGGTTTAATAAGATAAAATTTATTGGCCTGAAATTTAAATAAACTAAACTATTAGCAGGAATTGCAAGGTAACGCTATCACATTGCATGAGGCATAAATAAAAATCAAATCATATGGGGAGGATAGCGATGTGTTAAGACATTGGAGTCAAAGTTAATAAATCTTTGGAATTCAATCAAAAATATTTGAAATTCACAGATAATCTTTAGAGATATTGTTTTAATAAAGATAATATTATTCAAAGTTGTTTCCTATCTTCTTTAAAGTGGGTGTTCATATTTCTCCAATTTGTTTTGATGTGGTCCATTGATGTTTGGTTTACATATGTCTTTTTCCAGGCATTCAAATAAAGGCTTACAAAAAAACCACAAATACATATATTGGTGGGTGAAAAATATTTTTCATCTTGAACATTTCATTGTTTTGCAATACTTGTACTTTATGGACGGTAGTGATTATGTTTCAGTGACATATCATATTATTTTTTGGTCAATCAATGTGTATGCAACATATTAGATTCTTGGTGTGCCCCTATTTATCATGTACAATTTTGTAGACAATGCAATTGATGGATGTGAATTGTAAAGTCATGGAAGATGTCTTCTAATATTAAGTATACAATTTCAACCTCTCAAAATAAAGCATGAGAATTTAACACAAAAAAGAGAACAAAAATGAATAGAAAGGAATAAAAATAAATAATATATTTATCCTAAACACTTTTTATTGGGAAAACTAACCACAAAGATATCTTTATTACTTGTTCCACCTTAATCCAAGTTTAGCAATTTACAATGAAGGACATCAACAATTTAAATATGGAATATCGTGTCAAATTCCATGGAGAAATATAATGAGTTGCTCAATATCATGTTTTTTTATGAAAAACTTTCTCACTTTTATCATAACTCCACAAAGAATGAGGTATCAATGTTGAAGGTTCATAAACACCAAGGTATAATATTTTACAAATTTACCAATGATATAATTAACATTGAGAAATAGCTTACATTCACAATAATCTACAATTGAATTCATTACATAGTTTGATATTTGCATTTCTATTGTAAATGGCAAATAAGAGAAAATTAAAACATAAGAAAAATAAAAGAATAATAATTAAATGTTAAATGATTATATAGGATGTTTTATAAGTAGTGTATGTGAGTTCATATGTTTCATGCACTACGATCATTTTATATATATAAGGGTTTAAATAAAAATTTAGTGACTTTTATTTTGCATTTTCATTGCTTTAGTTTTGAAATAAAAATTTAGCGACTTTTATTTTGCATTTTCATTGCTTTAGTTTTGTTGCTAGGTTTTCAATGGTTCAAATTTTACTTCATTTCGTTACATGGTTTGAAAGAAACCAAAAATCGAGCCAAATTTTAGATGGGTCTCCTATCCCAAACAATGTGAGGTCTAATTGGGACAACATATCGGGGATATCCCTTGAATATTGGTAGGTCTAGTACCATCAACATTTATGGTGCTAAAAAGAGGGAAGCCAATGTTTTATGGCTCATAACCTCACCCAACCAAATCCTACTTCTTCTAATCAAGGCAACAATATTCTCGGCACCTACACTGCTCATATTTCTCAAGTTGGTGATTCTTCTAAACCCGATATCAGACAAACTTACAAAATCTCTTACTACCAAATTTGAGCCATCCATCCTATCACCTTTAAGTTTGCAAGAGCTACTTGATTGATACTCGGAGTATATAATATTTAATATTTTCCAAAGAGGAACATGAACACCCCTACCTGAGTAGTGGTTTCAACAGTTGAAGATGTGGTTCTTTCCCCCTTGAAGAGTTGGGGTAGATTGCAGAAAACAAAGAGAAACTAAAGAAGTCTCCATATTTTAACTGTGGTGAAGAGGGCACCATTGTACTCTCAGATGATACTTTCTATGGATTAAGCGGTGAAGTAGAATAATAAGACGCATCAAATTCTCATGAAGAGGAGGAAAACAATGAGGAAGATATGGCACACCAAGATCTAGACTGGATGGCTTAGGGGGCCACCTGCATTATCGGGTGTGTTACACAAGATGTCGAGGCACATGGAGAAGCTACTGACAAAGTATGATCCTCACAAAGTAGTGAAGGTGGAAGATCACTTGGACAACTTTTACCTACACTTGCAAATTCTTGAGGTACATTATCATGATGTTGCATGTAGACTTTTATCATGTACCATAGACGACAGGGTAGTTGTATGGTATTATAGCCTTCCTCTAAACTCAATGTAGAATTGGATGGGTTTTAAGAAACTATTTCTTGAGAAGTTTTTTGATGGTAAAACCCCCACCATGTTGTTAATAGAGATGGACGGTCTTAACATGGAGCAGAAAGAGAAAGTGAACGATTTCAATCATAGGTTTAATCTTATATTGAATAGATTTCCAAAACATACAAAACCCCATGAATCCATCACTATTGATTATTACACATATGCCTTATCAAGAAGCTTTTGTGCAGATCATGAAAATAATTGTGAAGCCAAGATTAGGTGAAAATTATGAAGAAGCTATCGCAGTTGAAAAGAACTTGTGCACAATTGGAGTCATTGCAAATGAAGAACTAACAAAGGACTCCAAAGAGACAGGTAAAGGGTCTCAGACCTCCATAAGTAAGGCCAAGGAGAAAGAAGTAACTCATCGTGAGAACTTGACCCAAACCATTAAATCTTTGTCCAATGAATGGGGAGAGTTAAAACAAAGGCCAAGTGAGACCACTGTGAGTAGCAAGCCTCCTAAATTTAGTTTTATGGGAAGGGAGGCCAACTTTGATAGTAGTAGCAACGAGTTGGTCAAGTTAGTTGAAACATTGTGTTGAATGTTGGGAGTATTGGCATGGAACAATATTGTTCGTTTCATCAAGAGTATCATTCAAAAAGAACATGCTCGGAATGGAACCACCACATGAATACTCTTGTTGAACATTTTATTGATACAATACTTTCAAATAACCTGACTGAGTTGGATGAAGAGAAGGAAGAGTATGTTATTTCGGATGAAATTGTGAATGCTAGATAAACAATGAATACACAGTTGTTTTCATAGCTGACAAGAAGAGTGTTGAACAACAACCACTCAGTGAGGTTGCGGCTCAACAACAGAACACTCAATACAACTTAAGAGGTCAAGGCCTAGCCTGTACACAAGAGTTGATGAAGAAAAAAGTTAAAAGTGAATTTGTTAAGGAAGATCAAATTGCCCCTCAAGTCATCCCAAAACATTCAAGAGGAAGTTTGGCAGTGTCACTACAGTCAAAGGTACTTTTGCAAACATCAAAAGTAATTCCATCATTACGGAAGTAGTAGATAAATCAGCTCTTCTAGACACATCATCAATGTCTCCCACACTGGATTACAACATAGTTGAACATATGAAGAAATCTCATGTGAATATCTAACTATTTGATCATAGCCAACGAGAGCTGCTTGTCTGCACACTTGAACAATTCATGCTAGGTAATGGTTCTTCTTCAAAAATCGGATATGATAAGTCATTTGGTTCCCTGGAATATGTACTTAACACTTCAACAATGGATGCAAATACTCCCTTCCCTCCATTTTTTTTAACGTTTGAAATGTTCAATTAAAATGTGCACAATTTATTAGTCAATTCTAATGCATGCGTAAACATAATGCCTTTATTTGTAAAAAATAAAATCAATGCAAAATGGGATCAAATAGATGCATAGATCAGTCAGTTGGACAAGACTCTTGTCCATGCTATTAGGAACTCATAAATGTGTTTATACTCTTATCATCTGACCAACGAGTTCACCAATGTATAAATATAGTAATTGTAGACATTCTAGAAGTGTACAATGTATTTTTGAGTAGAGATTGGTCCATAAAATTACAAGGGTATTTTTCTATGAACTGTTCACACTTATGGCTTTCGTGTAAGGGAAGAAATGATAAAATTCAAATAAACTCAAAGCCTTACATGAAACATAATGTCACTCCCTTTGAAGGTAAAAATCAAGTTGTGGCTTTCAGAGATATTATCGTTGGAATTTGCTTCCTAGAAACTAATGTGGGGTGTTATGTTGCTCTTCCATCCCCAGTACCACCTAACACACAATTGGAACTCCTTCCTAGTCCAACTGATGAAAATGACATTTGTACAGTAAGTAGTAATTTTAGTAATAGTACTAGTGCAGTACACTGTCCTTATACATATGATGTTTAGACATTGTATTTTGATGGTTCAAAGACACATGAGGGATATGGAGATGATTGTGTTTTAGTAGACCCATGACAAATAAAACATTTCATCTCAAGCCACTTGGAATTCGAGTGCACAACTAACATTGTAGAATATGAGGCACTCATCATGGGCTTAGAAAGGGCCATTGACCTCAATATTGGATTTATATGCATTGTGTGTCACCCCATCTAAAAGGTTATCAACAAGAGCTATGGTGTTTTATTTCTTAGTTCCAAAATTTCAATATTTTTTTTTTCCTGTTCGTAGGATGTGTAACGTAGCTACAGATGCATTAGCAAATGTTGTTTCTAGGTTATTACTTCTTAGGGACGGTTTTTCTATAGAGATTATTTATAATCCTTCCGTCCTTAACAATATTACTAATTTATGCATTTTCAACGATGACTGGAAGATACTACACTTTATGGGGAACATTGATGTATTTAAGGATGCAACTATCGATGAAGTCGAGCACAAGAGAACATTGTAGGATGCAACTCACACAAATACAGAGAAACCCATGCCAAAAGGTGTCGTATCATTGGAAAATATGTATGACTACAAAAATTTCTTTAGATGACTACCTAACACAAAATCCCATTGTTCAATGTTGTTAAATGAGAAAATAAATCTTGGAACAGAAAAAGATCTGAATTTTGTTAATCTGGGTACTTTTTGCACACCATAGTATCCTCTTATTCAAGCAATACTGAGATGTTTTCGCATGGATGTATGATGAGCTAAAAACTTATGACAAATGAATAATCTAGCACATAATTCTGATTGAAGAAGGGGCCAAGCCTTTCCAAAAAAAGCTGCAAAAGGTACATCCCACACTCAAGCCTTTGATTCAAAAGGAGTTAAGGAAAATGTTGGATACTCAGATCATATAAAAGTGTGACATTCGACCTAGATATCCAACCTAGTCCCCGTTAGAAATAAGTCCGGGGAAATATACCTGTGCATTGATTTCTGCAACTTAAATCGTTCCTTGAATAAATATAATTACCCTATTCCATTTATAGAGTAGATACTACAAACAATATCAAGGTCATAGATGTTTTCTTTGCTAGATGGGTATTCTTGTTAGAACCAGGTTTTGGTCTCAGTGCCTCACAAACTGAAGACAACATTTTTCACGAAGTGGGGTACGTTCGCATTCAGAAGAATGCCATTTGGGCTGGTAAATGTTGGTGCAACATTCCAACGCACAATGGAAATCACATTTAGTAGATTGATTAGGTACAATGTAGTGTTCTATCTAGATGATGTTATGATGTTTTCCAAGAAAGGATATGACCACTTATGCAATTTGAAGAAACATTTCGAGTAATGTCGGAAATATGACATATCCCTTAATCCCAAGAAGAATAATTTTACAATATCTAAGGGTAATCTCTTTGGCCATCTTATGATAAAGATTGGGATTAAGGTAGACCCAAAAAAGTTCAAAGCTATAACACAAATTCCCTTCCTGGTAAACAAAAAAGATATGCAGTCCTTCGTGGGAAACATAAATATTATGTGCAAATTCATCTCTGATTACACTTACATCGTCAAACCCATGTAGGAGATGTAAGGAAGGATGTGATATATAAGTGGGATAAGCGGGAAGAGGATTTGTTTCCCATATCAGGCAAGTTATCACAAATGCACCTACTCTGTACACCCCATATTTTAACCAATATTTTTGTTAAGAAATTTACCCAAGAACATAAATTAATTACCGAGAAGAATAAATATAAAATTAACCAGCAATAACCATAAACACATAAATACACATGTTTATCCGGGAAAACCCAAATCCGGGGAAAAACCCAATCTTAATGAAATTTCATTATCCTTGGCCAAAACCCTGGCCAATCCGGCCAAGTGAGCCTTCACCGCTCACCTCCAGGCCATGCATTACAATGAAGTCCTTCCAGCCTTTTATAGGCTCCATTACATATATTACCACGGGCAGAAT
>APFE031483803.1:0-18522 GCA_000404065.3 Pinus taeda | reverse complement strand
AGCCAAAACAACTCTGATACCAAATGTAGGTTTTAATCCCATACAGAAATTACCTACATACGAATTCTAAAACACAGAAAATAAACAATAGTGAGATCATAACACATATACACATAGATTTTCCCGTGGATCCCAAAACTGAGACTACCAGCTTGATTTTTCATTATGTTCCTTTCAATGTCACAATACATATATATACATGCCGAAGCATCCAATACCATGGACCGAAAACCATCGCACCCAAAACCATGTGCGAAAACCATGCACAAAACCATAGGTAGGTTCGTCCCACCTAATATAGGGTCCAAAAGAATATAACACAACCCAACACTTGTAATGTGATCCATGTATATTGGAAATTGGTAATGTGAAAGGTAAAATTGATCTGAACCCTTTGTAATGAAATCAAAACCTTGTCCCAATCATCCCAATTTCCCAATCATGTCCTGAGCCATGAAAGCTTGTACAAGCCATAACTGTTGTTTACAAAGAGACATCCAACATACTGACTGTTTATTTTTTTCCCAAGGATTTTGTTATTAATATGTTTCCTATTCATTTTCTGAGTTCATTGGAATTAGGGAGGATATATTCCTATGGTAATTACTCCATAAGTTAAGTTAATAAAGTGGAAGGTAAAATTACACTTTGATTTGAAGGAGAATAGATTCTCCTGAAAAGCAACCACAAAAACATAATCCATTGATATGCAAAGGAAAATGGAAAGTGGTGGGAAAGAGGGGGGTTGCAGAAATATGGGTCCCTTAAATGTTCTCCATACAGGATGAGCAAGAGTTCAACGGAATGACTAAAATACTCAATCGGTGGATCAACTTGTTGAAGAGTAGAAAGATGAAAGGATATGTAGGAATAACAAGACAATTATCATAGAAACAAGCCATTTGAAAAAACCACCATAGATGACAACGTTGGTAATGATAGGGAGAATCTACAGGCATCCTCTCTATAGAGGCTTTAAGAAAGGATGATAAGAAAATAGTAAATAAAACACAAGATGAATCTCTCAATAGGAGGAGCGAAAGGATTTTTTTGATAAAAAGACAAACAAACAACTTAATATATCATCCATCTAACGTACGTCTATGCAGATTCGGTGAGTCATGGGTCAATGTGAATTTCTAAATTGCATAAGTGACATTGTTGAGTATGAACTAAATGCAAAAGGAAGAATCATCCACAAGTGGTTCATATGCAAAGATTGCTTGCTCATTAATTGAGGCTATCATATCACCTTAAATTTTGATATGATTCCACCCTTTGAGCTTAGGAGACACCAAGCAAATCGATTCTAAAAGTAAAATGGCCCAATGTGGCCACATATATGTATAACCTCAAATAATTATCTGAATATTCGGTGCTTTTACCACTTCATCAAGTTATAGCAACATTCAAGTTCAGTTATTACTTCAAATATGATAACAAGGAACTGCTGAAAATTAAGAACCAAAAACAAAATCCATTGATATGCAAAGGAAAATGGAAAGCAATGGGAAAGAGGGAGGTTGCAGAAAGAGGTGTCCATATATGATCGATCATATATTTCTATATATAAGCACTGTAATATTTCACGTGACATACAATTTTAGAGTTGCTTTGAATGAATAATTACCTTAACATATAATATAGAAATTTGTAATTTTTGTCACTCTGAATTATGACATGTTGTTTCTTTGGAGCATATTTTAAAGTTTGTTAATAGAATTTGTATTCCTTATTCCTGGCTCATGAGGTTCTAAGTAAGTAGGGTAAGATCGTCTATAGGTGGGTGCCCATTTAGGAGGTCCTAAAATGAAAGGCTATTGGGGCTCTTCCCTAGACTAGGTTCTAATTGATAAAGAGTATCACCAAGGCTTGGCTAGTCAAATAACTAATACATGGTACTAGGTATCCAACAAGCCATATTGTGCTGGGTGAAAGAGAAAAGGAAATGGAACTTGATAGAAGATTTCTATATGCATCAAGTGCAACTCAACACCAAGGAAAAGCGGCTAGAAATTATGGATGAGTTTCAGGCGCTACAAGTTTTCTCCCTCAAGAATATGTGAAAAGTCCCAAATTTTGGTTGCATGGGATCAATCCAGTGTTGTGTGAATTTTTTGGCACTTTAGGAATGAGTATCAAACACTTTAGGAATGAGTATCAAACCATTTTAGGCCTTTCGTTGAAGCATTATTCCTCACTATAAGTTTCAATTTTCTATTTGAAGAGGTTATCCTTTGTTGCATACCCATTCTTCCTTGCAACAATGTGTTCAACTCTTTTCAAAACAGGGGGCTTGGAGATGGGGCCTCTTGCTTAACTTCTATTTCCTTAGGCCACAACTCCACCTAGCAATCCTCAACATCATAATCAAATAAGTATTGGTGACCCCAAAACTACCTTCCTCACATGATAATCTGATTAATAAGTGGATTGAATGCTAGATAGTTTAGGCCCTAGAGGGGATAGAAAAAAGGGAATTTATTGAACCATTTGACCGGTTATGCTAGCCTAACTAGTTATGCTATTGTTGTCATCCATTCATTGAAAGGATGAAAGGATATGTAGGAAGAAGAAGACATTTATCAGGAAGACAAGCCATTTGAAAAAACTAGCAAAGGTGACAAGGTTAGTAATGATTGTGAGAATCTATAGGCATCCTCTCAATAGAAGATTTAAGAAAGGATGAGAAGCAAATAGTAAATCAACCACAAGATGAAGCTCTTGCAACACATGGAAGGAAATCCTTGTCTTCTTTGACATTTATAATGCAATGAAAAATAAAACATAGAACATGAAGACAACAATCAATGCAAAGCTTAAGTTTCATAATAAAATTGACTAAGACAGGAAGAATGTAGAGAAAAAATCCTTTCGATAAAGGCAAGATAAACTTCTAGTAATGTCCAAAGATGTCTCAGCAATCCCCTTCCACTATGGATCAAATTCTGCTACAAGCTCATGTTGCAAAATGACGTTGACAAGATAAACTTGTAAATCAAGGATTCTAGAACCCCTCATCGCATAAAAACTATATTCATAGTGGGAATTCAAAACAAGCAATTCCACCCTATGATGAATACTCCGTAGGATACTTGCAAGGAAGGACATATTGATCAAGATAATATAAAACATCCATGTCGACATATTCATCACAACGAGTTTTTATATAAAACCATTAGAGTAGAGTATGCATAGAACAGGGTATCAATGGGAAAATACGACTTACCTCACACAACAAAGACGAAGACAACAAAGACCAAGAAATTTAAGGAAGAAGCAGGTTGGCCTAAAATTGCCAATTGTCAAAGAACACAATTACCAATCATAAACAGAAGCAAGAACCGAGCACAAAATAGATGGAAGAAAGAAACGAATGCACCTATTTAAAGAAAATTCTAAAAAACTTGGGATGGCCCTAACTAATAACCACCAAGCCCTCATCATAAGGAGCTTGTTTGGATGTAGACGTTGCCTTGTTTGGATGTAGGGAAATGCTAGAGAATTGGGACTCCTTACAGTTGCGGCTCTTGTTGCTGCAAAGTGGTTATTCATGCGTAGGAGGGGCTCTGTCTTAGCGTTGAACTGTTCTTTTATTGTTTATTAATTATTAATTAATTATATTTATGTTTTTTTTTAACTATTTTTTTTAAATATGATGGCAAACCATTGTTCAATCGTCTAACAATGGATATGACGGTCAACAATAGTACAAAGTGGCAACTGGGAGAGTTCTTCCCAAAGGGAAACACCTTACAACGTAACTAAAAATCGTTTCTAGTTTGCTTAATTTTTCATTAATGGACAAGCACCAAGTCCATGATTCATTCAACTCCACTAGAGTTGAACCCCTTTGGTACTAAGGTGGGTCTATAGGCTTAGTCTATTATAACAAAAATTTAATTGTTTTGCACACTGAGTGAAAGTGAATATTCCACTGCATGGCTTGGCAGGGCATGAGGTGAGAAAGTGCTCATGATATGGGGACCAATTATTTAGGTGTCAAGATTACATTTTGAAATAAATTTAAGTTTAGAGGACCTCCAGAGAATAGAGAATAGGAAAGATCCTTAGTAAACACTAGTTCTAGAGTCAAAAACAGATTTTTGAGACCTTACTAAGATTGAATATTACAAATGTGAAGTTGTTGTCATTTTTCTCAAATTCATATTCCAGTGAGATTTCTTGTTTCTATTGAAAATTCAAACTTAGCGTAGAGATAAATATTAAATATTTTTTCTTGGCCTAGAGAGGGCAGGCTCGAGTTAGGTCACTCCAACCTTATGTATTTGTTATGTTCAATGTTGTTTGTGCACATATGTTTCTCATTTGACCTTTACAAAACTAAATAACTAGTTGTTTTAAGTTAAAGAAATTTTATGCTAGATTATTAAGCTAGACAATGATTTATACTCCGTACATTTACAAATTTTAAAGTCACAACAATTTTTATCCGTTGATTACAAAAACAAAATTTTTGTATATGCAATTTTTGATGTTTGAAACAGCCGAGTATAAAATAGTTGAGCCACTATATTTTTTATCGCAAACCCTACCATGTGTATGTGTATAGCCATTGTCAGGATAGAAAGAAAACCAATACCTGTAAATCCATCACCTCCTGTCACATTATAAAAACAACCCTAATCCGCTTCAAAGTGTTAGTATATATTTATTTTGAGATAAATGAAATATAATTTCTTGAGAACGTGAAGAATTTCAAAGAAAGAATATTACTAAATGAAAAAGGTGAATCTTGGCATCTCAAATCCATATTGTCAACTGGTAAATTTATATTTCGAAGATGGAAAGATCAATTAAAAAACCCTAGACGTCCACCCAAAATTCAGCAGCCAACAACCAAAATGTTATGACAACAATCAAACATTTCTGCAACCAAGCAATCGAACATACACCACAGTTGTAGATTAACCATACATACCTAGAATTAGCGACCTAAAATTTCCAAAGAAGGAAGCTTTCTGAAGGTTGTGTGATCGATTTTGTGTGCAAATGTTTTGCTCTAGGAAAATTTAAAGATATTTGAGGTTAGCTAGAGGTAAATCTCCCTAAAGATTAAAATCATGTGCATAGTTTAATAATAACTGGGATTTAATCGATCAACATACAAGCTAGAGAAGGATTCCAACCTTCAAAATTTTAATAAAAAATGCATGAACTGCACAAATTAAATGACCCTTAAACAAACGCATTAGGGTCACTAAATTCTTAAGTTTCCAAAATTAAAAAAAATTGAACTCAAGGAAAACTTATTTAAAGCTTCCATCGAAGACCTAGATCTATCTAGCGAACATAGAATAAAAAAAAAAAAAATATGTCATCAATCTAGAGTCATACTAGCGTAACCAGCGTAATAAGGAAAATCCATACACAAAACTAATGTGAACTATGAACTATGTAAATATCAGAAAATTTTGAGTATGGACCTAAACTAATCTAAATGAGTTGATCCTACATGTCACTGTAAACAGTGACATAATACATATTATCCATCGTCCTTGTGAATAAAGAGAAAATAAAACTCAAATCTTAATCTTGAACATTTGTCTTTTAATTATCTTATTTCAACAGTAAGGCATTCCAATAATGTGATGTACACTTCACAATTACGTCTACAAATTTTAATCTTCCATTTTTTGCCTTCATAATTTTTCCTTTGTAATTTTATTTCAACAATAACACATTCTAATAATGTGGGGTGCATTTCATGACCACTGGTGGTGTACTATGCCCATGTTTGGATGGTGCTAGCTAATGGGAAAATTCACTTTCTAGTTTTGATTTTGATTTCATATTTCTTTTATATAAGGTGATGTTTCTCTTTCAATTTAAAATTCTTAGTTTTGATTTTGATTTCATATTTTTATATAAATTGGTGTTTCTATTCCAATTTATAATTCTTATAATTGGAGCAAAGTTCCCATTTAAGTTAGCAATGCCCAAAATCCTACCATGGTCATAATACAAGTGGTTTGAAGGGAATAATGTTTCCCATTTGCTTTCTCTTTGCTGCCATGCAAATGAATTTGTAGCAGAAACCAACCATATGATCTAGTACATTCCTCTTTTTCCACTTTCCCATCTTTGTAATGGTATTCACTAATAGTTATATCTTTGATTGGCCTTGAAAGGATTCTAATGAGCATCAAAATATCGATTTTCTGAATTAGAGTTGTTAATCATTTTTGGAACTTGTTGCTATTTGACCATTCTTATATAAGGTTGGCTTGAATTGTTTGTCTTGGCTTGAGTTTTTTTCATTCTGATTTTTGTTTCATATTTTCTAAAGTTAGATTTAAAATTTGTCTAGTTTTAGGTTCATTGTTAGGTGTGACTTCATTCAAGTCTAGGTTTAATATCCATATTTGATTTTGTTGAGGTTCAATGTTCAGTCATTGCCTAGCTTCGAATTGGTTTAGATTGGATTTTGTTCATTTTTAGGAAGAAAAAAATGACATCTTTTTATTAAGAAAACAGTTACATATACTTGTTACTCCCTATGATCTTCCCACGTTGTTCCCCAGTTACAAAATCTCTCAATAAAGTTAAGTGTTAACATCATATCTACTTAATTGTCCCTCATATCACATATCTATCTTTCTAATATAAATTGTTATCTATCCTCATTAAATTCTTTCTATACCAAAAATATATGAACTTTTTCTTTCAAAACATACAAGCCATAGTCCATGTACTATATTTCCAATATAAATTGTTATCTATCATCATTACATTCTTTCTATACCAAAAATATATGAACTTTTTCTTAACATACAAGCCATAGTCCATGTACAATCAAAAAACGAAACAATAGGCCATCAAAAAACTTATGGGATCTGACTCTATGTTAACTATATTGTTTTTATACTCCTTTAATTTTGTAGAATTCCATAATCAAAAGCGAAGAATTTGATCTTGCTTGACGTTGTAGAACATCCTTCCTTTATCAAATAATCAAAAACCTGGTTGCGTTCTCTGTATATATGGGTGAAATATGTACTCTGGAAAGTCTTATCCAGAATTCTAATACATCACATCCAATTGGAGATAGAAGGTGGATCGAAATGAGAAAAATGCTATACCCAATCATTGATTCCTTTTGAATCACCAAATACATTAAACTCGTCAATACCCAGCCATTTAGCGCGGGTGAGGACTTCTGAGAGAGCTATAAACTTAGCACGGTTGTTGGTAGTGGTGCCACTAGCCCACCAAAAATGGTAATACCTACCCGACCACAAGACAATATAAGCATTGCAACCACAAATATGTGCCACTAGCCCACCAGAAATGGTAATACCTATCAGACCACAGTACAATATACTAAAGATTTGTAAGTTCAGTTTTTGCTACCAAGTACGATTTAATTGACTGACGAACAAAGGTACATGTATATGCATAAACCCTTTCACTAATATCTTTATCTTAATCTAAAAACAACGTTGTATACAAAGTGGTGTTTCTATTTAAATTTGGACACTCCCGTGGATGGGTGAAGTTCCCACACCATACGAAGATCTATGGGATTGGAGCATATTTTGACACTGTTTTGATATAGGGTTCTCGTATGGTTTTTGATTTATTGTTTTGATTATGATTACATAAATATTTCTTATTGTTTTAATTATGTTTACATAAATATTGTTTATTATAGTTTTGATATATTGTATCAATCAATGAACATATTTACCATATTTTGATAACTAATTAAAATGTTAATATTAATTATTTAAAGCATTATAACAACATAATAATAATTATTAGCAATAGCCTTAAAAAGTGTAAAGATAGACTTATAGGTTTGTTAATTTGGAAAAGTTGTATGAGGATGACATTTGTAGACATGTAAGTCATATTTTTTGCATTTTCGAAAGTAGAAAGGTCAACCTTTGGAGATGAAAAGTCATGCATTAGATCCCAACTTTAATTAAAATTAACTATTACCCACACCCTAATTGGAAACTATAATAAATATATTTATGTTTGTTTTAATGTTTAAAAATTTTAATTTAAAATAAAGCTATGTTTGGGTTGTTATAAATTATTTATTTTATGTAAATAGTTTACCCTCTCATTCTCTTTTTTTTGGTTTTCTTTTAACCTTCTAACTTTCATCATAGGATTTAGTTTCGTCTTATAATAAAATATAAAATATATTAAAAAAAATCATTTAAATATATTTTCTAAAAAAAAGTTGCTTAAACCTTTCCAATATTATATAATAGCTAATTAACATAATTTATAGTTATTATTTAAGTTGTATAGCACTAATGTTTTTAAATACACTTTGATTATTGTTTAAATATGAATCCATATGAATAAAATTTGGACAATAAAGTAACTAAAAAAATTATTATTTTTTAATAAAATTTGATTAACACACGCAACTCTCTTACATCCCATATTATTTCATGGTTCTTAGGATGCTAATAAAGATTGATTCATTGAAACTCACTATCATAATTTTCAGAGAGCATGTATGACATGTTAATCCTATCGAGCATTATAGTATTTATTTGGCCTGATATCATAATTATAAAATACACTTAAAACACTTGAATGCATAAAGTTGATTACCTAATTACCCAATGTGGTCAAAAGGTTAAAAATATGTAAATCATGATTACAAGCTCAACGCTTTACTAAAAAGTTATAGTTGAAAAAAAAGTAAAACTTTTTTCTTAAAAAATTATATGTATAGGTGCAAATTTAAAGGAGAATTGTCTACATTTATATATATTTTAGTAAATCACTGCATTAAAACAAATATCAAATTTTAGTAATTCATTGTGTTAAGACATTGTAACCACCATTGATTATTTCAAGGAGATGCTCAAGCTACTCTTCTCTAGAATCCTTGTGAACAACGAGACTCACAAGCTCACTAAAGGATAGTGGCAGAAAGCTTCAAGTGTATGGTTCTTTCTCCCTGAACATAAAAGATCTCACTCCCACTATTTTAATTATTAAAATAAATCACAACTCTAAAATTAAACTCTCTTTAATTTATTTTTAAAAATAATTTTGTTGAATAGATTCGAATAATTATATACTTCGAACCTCACATATTAGATTTTTTTAAGTTTCGATGAAGTTATACATTATTTATTTTGTTTGAGATTAAGGTAATATAATCAAAATGCTGGAATGTCTACATATAATGTAAATTATGTTTTTATTATTATTATCAATATCAAAAAAATTAATTTACAATAAAGAATTATCATATAAAATTATTTGAATAATTCTATAGAAATAGACTTGTAATATAGGATGGCTATCTTAGTTCATTGAAATGAAGAAATTGACTTCAGCCAAAATGAAAACTGATAACAATTATGCTTATATGATACCACTATCATAGTTGAATAGACATTCGAAGAAAATTCAAATGAGGTTAAGGAGCATCGCTATAACAACTCAATTCATAAAAAGCTGTTGCTCTTAACGTTTTAAATTTGCGTTGAAGATGAAGAAATTTCTCTTCGTATGCCAACTCAAATTCCTACAAATTTTAATATTTTTCTCACAACCTGTTATCTTTCTTCACACAAGCTATAAACATTTCAGTGGGGAAAACGAAGTGAAATAGATACTAAAGATCAATCATCATTACCAAATAATACCTTACAATACCTAGTTCACTAACTTCTAATAGTTATTCTCATATTCGGACATCGAGTAAGCAGTTCCACAAATGATAAGCTTCTCCTTCATTTTCTAACTACTCAATGCTTTGATTTTCCTTCCCACATAAAGTGAATTTTGAATTCCCCTCATCACAAAAAGCACACATGCATTGTTTGCAACCCTACAATAAAGTGAAGTAAAATCCCTGTGCCATTCTAACGAAATATTATGTAAACCATGGCTCAAATCCCATAGATCAAACTAAACCGAAAAAATACATGTAAAAATTTGTAGAATTTCTTGCAGATTCACAAGCTCATACAATGTACTAAAGCACAAGACAAGAATCTAATTTTACTTTCTTTCAAAGGAAGCCAATAGATCGATGAAAATAATAATTAACAAGAGGAAGATAATCAAATACACATAACACAATAAATATCCAAGGAAAGCCACAACTCAAAACCCCACTATCTGTATTGCTTATATAAAAAATCAAAGATGATAATACAATGCTTGTTCTCACAAGAACAATCCCAACACTCAGTAAAATCAATCTCCAACTCACAAGCAAACTCTTGGCAACCACTTATCCAATTCTCCTGCGCTCCAAGCCCCTATTTCCTTGCACAATTCCTATGGATGATGAGCCCATATTAATGCGAAACCAGTGCATCCAAAATTGTGCAATGCCCTCAAGGTTCAGTTCTTGATTGCATGCATGATCTATACAACTCAGTAAATCATACAAGTGATAGTACAATTTCCCTTCACTCTAGTCTCAACTATGTATTTCTTAAAATTGACATGCATGAATTTCCGATGAAGGAATCTTTAGTTAACTAGAGTAGCACTAGTTAATGCATTAGTGCACCAAATATTTGTTAACTCACTATTAGTTCCACAAACAATTTGGAACTAATTTAACTGAACTTAACTTAGTAAACTGAGGTATCTAATTACAACTCACAATCAACTCATCCTAGACCCCTATAATATAGGGAGAACATATACATGACTTCGTAAAGACTTCCAACTCGAAATTCCTAAGCTAATTAATTTAATTAAACTTAACTAACTATTTACAAGTTGCTATGAGAATGGAATTTGATTTTAATTCTCAGTTTAATTCAAGGACAAATTAAACTGGAATTTCTTGTTGCCATTTCTCAACAAAATTGTGGTGATTACTGTGAAGCAAAGTCCTACTTGTTAATGAATACAAAGAGCATACATCAACTTTTCTTTAGATCCTTGAAGCATTGTATCTATGGGATGTATCTTGGGATTTATAGTGGAGGAAAATGAAAAATTCAGGAATCTTCCTCCCAAGAATTCATATGATGAAAAATTAAAGCCTATGGTAGCTGGATCGTGAGTTGAAAGAGCTTGAGAAGCTTTGGATTGAGCTTTTGTAGGGGCCAGAAGCTCAGGGAGTCCTCCATGGCCGAAAAAAAATGAACAAATTGGATTTCATTTGCTCATGTCTTTGTTGTACCAAAAGTGACCCAGAATCCAGAACTTTGTTTTCATTCCAGTCACTAGTTGAACATTCTTCTTCCTAATTATCCACTCCTCTTTGATGCATTTTGTTTATTTTTAGGTCTGACACCTATACTTTTTCTTTCGAGATAATATCAGATGTGTCCTAGGAAGAGATTAGTTGATCTTCTTGATCTTAGGCAATCCGATCAAAGAATCCACTGGGGCATTTGAAGTTCATGTTTGAGGCCAACTTATTAATGTGGTCACGCAATTGATGGGGATTGTTATATGAATTACAGAGTTTATTTTCTCTATAATTTTGTGGCATGGCCCAAACATTATTTCTAGGAAATGTCAGGCAATGTGCAATATGCAAACCCATCACATTGTGCCTCTCAACATGAACATAATGACACAAGTTTAGAAATTTAGTACAATGTTTATTGAAACCAATAGGAATATTGGAGTTTGCATAAGAATTAGTGTGATGACTATGATCATAATTGTTATTATTGGTATGAATATTAGTGTCATGGAGAAGATTAGGACTAGGAAGGTGTGGCTTAGGCTAAATGTCATCTAAAGAGTGGTTCAAAGGGTATACCCCTGTCCAATAATATGGTTTACTTGTTGGACGAATTGTCATGTGGGGTCAAGGACTTTATTTCATAGAACAATGTTTTGTAGAGTTTTATTGGAAAAAAGTAATCATATCCAAGCACCTTCAAGAAACTATAGGCATTTAATTGTGTTGATGGGAAAAAAATGCCCTCATCAACATTAGGGGATACCACTTGGTTAGAGCCCCAAGTTAGACCCTTTTCCATTGACAATGGTGGTTCCGACTGGTTATGGGTCTAGTTACCCACTTATCTAGGACTACTCTAAAGATAACCTAGCTAATCTAAGTGTTAATCTAACCTAACTAACGTATATGATGCTAAGTCAAGATAATACTATTTCTTATTCTATATGATATTATGTTAGATAGTTGTTAGTACTATACCATTAATAGCTATGTTAATATATTCTATATTATACCTATACTATACTAATATTAATATAATGTTAATTACTAAAGTATTTATATTTATCTCCTAAGTTAAATGAATATTAGGATTACTTATATTATGTTAGTATTTCATAAATAAACTTATGCTAATATTAGCTATTATTATATAGCCTTATTGTAAACCTTAATACTTATAACTATTTTAATTATATATTTAAAGTAACTATATAACACTAAATCTAATAATAAACATAATACTTAAACATTATACTAATAATATTTTATAATACTATAATAATTCTAATACTATTCCTCTTTATCTTAATGATACTTATCTTAATAATACTATAAAATAGATTATTAATTAATTTTTATATTAATATTATTTAATATTAATATTCCTTAAAAAATACTAATATTATAATATTACTGTTAGTTCTAATATTAATTATTTTTCACGAATTTAATATAATATATATGCAACTATGTTAAGATAATACTATTTAAGTACTAACACTAATATTATATTAAATATTAATATATATTAATATAGTTTTCTAGATATTATTATTTATTAATATAAACTTATACGAGATAACTATATGTTATATATGATATAAATCTAATATAAAACTAAATATTATTTTAATAAAAATCTATACTAAAATATATTATATAATAATACATTGCTATGTTCTACATACATTAATAAATAATAACTCTTACCTTATTGTATTAATTTTATACTACATACAATTATATTAATAACAATAAGTCTTAAAAAATGTTGTTATTCTATTGCAAAACTTGCATTACTATTATATCTACTATTTTTTATTATTATTATATTAACATTTAATTACATACTAAATTATGTTAAATTTTTATTAAGTTATATATTACTAATGTCTATGAAACTATTCTAGAATTAAATATTACAAAAAGTGCAAAAATATTGTAAGAATGTCAATATTAATGATAACTTAATACAATTTTAAGCACTTTGATAAGTTTTTATTTAGTTATATATTAATAATATCTATGAAACAATTTTACAATTAAATATTACAAAAAAGGGTGTGAAAATATTGTAAGAATGCCAATATTAATGATAACTTAATACAATTGTTTAAGCACTTGATCTTTAATGATGTGAATGAAGGGTTAAGTTCAAGTTAGAGAAAAATGATAAATTCAAAAAAGTGTTTTGCCTATGCTAAAGAGAATTTTAAAGAAAGATGAAAAATGCAGATGGAGGTACAAATCTTGTCTATAATGTAAACAAAAAATGAAATTCAATCAAATATTACAAAGCAAGAATAGTTTTCATTTTTGTGAGTTGAAAGAGACGAAAAGAAGAAGAGGGTTCTTTGAAAATGTAAATTCAATATTTGGTTTACCATCATGTTCAAGAAATAGTTCAATAAACACAACAACAATTGAAATAACGTAATATAGTAATTTATTATCAGTAAATTGCAAATTAGTTCTATTGAATTCATGCTTAGGTTTTCATTTCTATTTTATTGATACTTGCAAAGATAGCTATGTAGAAATTAATTAACATAAGGGGGTGAAAAACACAATAATGCAATCATCCACTAACATATTTAAGAAAAAAAACCAAACTAGAATACACGGCAGAAACACCAATAAACTTATCACTTTTGCAATAATGCTAAAAGATGCAAGTTGTAGTATGGTTCTGCAATAAATTACAAAAACCCTCTTTGCAATTAAAAAGAAAATCCCTCTCTCAATTTGTTGATTTGTATAGAGTGTTAGCACTTAGTAATTTTCTAAGGCTATAGAAGAAAATCACCAAGGTAACCACAAAGCAACTTTGGAAGCTGAGATCTAGCCCTGCCAGCTTTAGAGAGGGCTCTCTCTATAAGATTTAACTTTGTTGGATTGAATATTAGCCTAGATATGAAATTCGGATTTTGATTTGTATTTGAATGGTTGGTTGATAATTAGATTACTATTGGGCTATCGAGTCTGTTACATGAAATACAGATTGACTGCAGCGTCTACAGATAGATCTCACAAGGCAGGGTAGCCAAACCGATTGGATTCTTTAAGATCTGTGAAATGGGGAAGAAGAACAGATTTAAGGTTCGCTTTGAATATAGAGCATTGTTACCAAAATTCTATATTTAAAGATCAGAAGAAAACATAGAAATTATTCATAGTCGGGTGCAAAGTGTAGATTTAAAAAAAATCTTCCCTTTATTTATCTTATGAATAATTCAGATTTGGAAACAAATATGTCCTATAAAAATAAAAATAGAAACACATAAGACGATAGATGCACTTCACCAACAACTTGACACAAGAATCCTGGGAAAGAGCTTTTGTATTACTGGTAAATACATTGATGCTTCAACAATATACAATAGTGTTCTTCATACAAAAACCAACCTTTGATACTTCTGGAGATGAAGTATTTATAAATAATTTACCAAAAATATCCTCTCAAGATGACTAGGATGTATTTAAAAATAATAAAACTGAATGAATCTAACTTATTACAATGATATCAGGAAAATTTGAACTATCTAAAATGGTGGCATTGAATTGGTGGAACAACTAGTTATCTAGCGCTCAAATCCTACATGTGTCATGACGTTGAGCTGTGTGCTTGAATCTACATTTTACTCTAGTAAATCACAAAGTTTATCCCAACATTGTTCACTCGGGATATTCATTTCATCAAATTTCTGTACACTTCGTCGACTTCAGTATATTTGGAAAATGTCAGCCTGGTGATGAACAGATTTGGAATTAAATACTGAATGTCAATATCATATGCCATTGCTTACAGGAACATCTTTCCTATCATACTGAGTCTTCCAGTTGTAACCTTTGAACTATCTCTTGCCTTGGTCATAATTTTCTCACTGTAATCTGACCACGTGTTGAGCTTATCATAGATAACTAATAAGTTTGGAAGTCCTTTCTTGTAGAGGGGCTCCATCTTGGTGAAGAATTTGTGTATACTAGTGTTCATGATTTGACCCTTCTCTTCAAGTTATTTCATAATATTTATTTTAGTCAATACTTTCTTGACTTCCAAAATGTTTCAGTTTTGTCCTCAATTTCCAACTCTTCCAAATCCTGACTGTTCTTTGAGTTAAGAAATTTGATGAGCTCAGTGGCTTCATTGGGTTTATCTCCCAATTTCTTTCTGACCTGCTCGATGGCTTCATTGGATCATTCAATTAGCTCCTGTTGCTAAAAAATAATTTGGATTGAAGGCCAAATGTCTTCCATGTCTTAATTGATCCTTTTCCATATATTCTCTTTTACTTGTGCCAATGTATTTCCCATGGCACAATCTTTTTCCATCTTCTGCAATCTCTAGGACAATGTTTAGGACTTTTGTGCTTCTATCATGAAGGCATTTTCAAATCTTGTACTCTGTTCCTATAGGATTTTCAACTCCTGCCTGAGCTTCTTTGGCTCTTCTCCGTGTATAGACATGTTTTCCATGGATTCAACCAACTTAACTAATCCATATGCAATTGATGTGGGGAGCACAGTAGAAGATCATGTTCCCGCTATCATGGTTACTATAGGGATACCTATTTGAAGTAGGGATGCAATGGGATTTGCATTAAGAGGAGCCACTGCAAGTTGTGAACTTTGTTCCTTTTCTTTTATCAACTTGTCCATTTCTACCTCCATCTCTTTGATCTGTCCATTCTGTTCTACTAAAAGCTTCAACATTTCTTCTTTTTGTAGCTCTATCTCTCCAAATTCCTTGGCATGGGGCTCTTCTATTTCTAGCAGCTTCCATTGCTTCTTTAGTGTTGTTAGGTCAGAATTTTTATTCCTGATTATCTCCTCCACGGATTTTGAATTATCTGGATCAAAGCCTACTTTGATCACCATTTCCTCCAAGAATTTGATTCTGGTGTCTTTGGCAAGTGAGGACACTTTCTCCAATTTAAGATGTGACTGCACATTATTCAAAGTAGTAGTTTGGAAGCAGTGATAACAGTCAGTGTGAAAGTAGAGTATACCATTTCTCCAGCTTGCCTATGCATATCTATTTGATCCAAAGGATGGACATCCTTTGCATCAAATTCAAAGGTACTTTGTTTGAAATAGCTGACTTTGGTTAAGGGACCTAGGCCTACAAAAATTCCATGTGCATTTTCCCTTTCTCTGTATCATATGCTAAAATAAGCATGTGCTGAATGGAGGAAGATTGCTTCCTGAATTGACCAAAGATATTATCATGTATGGCTTCATTCCTCTACTTAATCTCTTTATATCTCTAAAAAATATCCAGTTGCCTTTGCTCTGTGGATGATTATGGTGTCTGCGTTATAGTAGTTGGAATCTCTTTAGCAGCCGAGGATGATGGAGACTCTATGGTACCACTATCCAACTTAAAAGTATGAAATCCTGAGAGTACAATATTGCCCTGTGTGTCCTCCAGTGATGGGAATTCTATTTTAGAACATGTTTTAATCTTCCTTGTGTATATTTTGAACTCTTTGGTGGAGACTTATGTAACCGATGGAGAATCATCCTCTCTCGGTCTCTTATCCGTCTTTTCTCTGGGTATGGGAGTCTCTGAAGTTGTCCTAGAAAGTACCTGCTCCTCGACCTCCTACAATGTATTTTCTACCCAACTATGTTGGTTAATATATTTCTCTATTTTTGGCCTTTGAGTATGCACATAGGGTGTAGCTTTCTTCTCCACTCTTAACTTTGAAATTACCCCAAAGGCATCATAAGAACAAGTGAAACTGAGAGGGAAGTTCATTTGTTTCAGTAGGAGGTCTGCTTCCTCTCCTGCTGCTCTATTGTTGCAAATGAAAGGTCCTATATGTGTTTTGATCGAGAACTAAGATTTCTTCTTAGCTTCCATGAAATGAATGCTTTCAGAGTGAATTATTTTCTTGATGTACTCCAAGGCAAATATTCTCATTGGCAGATACTTCGGCAACTTATATGGTGGAAACTCTGAACCATACACTCTAATTTCTGTGAATGACTGGTAAAGGTATCAGTCCCCTGTTTTCACCTGTTCACTGAGCTGTAAAACCTTCTGAATGTCTTCCCTAATCCTCATAACATGTTGGCCACTCAACAAACAAGTTGTTGGATAGATAAACTGATCGATGAAGTCTGTGAAGCTGAATTCTTGTGATTGTCTTCTTATTAAGGAAGTCCATAAAACAACAGACTGTTGCTCTCCTTGTGGATCAAGCTTCTACACTACGAAGGGAAATTTATTTGTTTGAAATAAAATAAACATGTACATGAGAATTGAAGAATATTTGAACATTCCTTCAGTTAGAAATTGAAGGAATTGTTCATGAATTACATTTTCTAAGAAGTGACCATAGTCAAAGGTGACTGATAGTCCTTTTTCTGAAGAAAGGATGGAGAGAAAGCCTAGAATAGGCTCATCTACCCATTTATCTGAATAGTAACCAAGAATGGATGAAAAGACATAGATAATCTGTCTGGTCCTTTGAGGGAACATAGAAAAAGGATAAGGGGGATTTTTATTAGGGAGTTGAGAGTCTTCAGGGAGGAAAACTTTAAAAATTGTAGCTCTCTGGGGGAAGGTTAACTTATTATAAATTTATCTAAGAGCTTCAAGGGAAAAAGGGGTGAGGGAATCACTATGGGGGACTTGTAGCATTTGATTAATTCTATTAATTGTAATGGTGAAGATAATTTCACCATTTGGGGAGATAATATCCCTCCTACTTGAAAGGTAAGAGGCTTGGAATTTTAGAAAGAATGCGGGAAAATGATAGGACCAGGGGAAAAAAAAAAGAGGAATTCTAGACTTCTAGAGGTTTATTTCATCAGATTGATCAAGGAAATTATCCCAAAACTAGTAGCGTAATTCGAAGAGGTCGAATTCACACTATGTTTCGACTATCTTTTAGTCTCTGTCGGCGAGCAGAATGTGGTCTAAGTCCAGGGGAGTGAGAATAGGATTCACTACAGGGTTGACTTTAGTTGCCATTGTAGTTAAATAAAGGATAGGAGAAGAATCTTGATAGAAGGAATTCATAGCAATTTTCAGGAATTAGTAGGAAGGTTTAGTAATATTACTTCTATATTTTTATGAGAGACGAGCAACAAGAATGTTGCTATGAGATCAGAGAATAACAGAGGCAGGAGAAAAGTTCACGAGGAAAATATAGAAAGGTGTAATTGTAGGTGAGAATTGAATTTTTATAAGGCGTGGATTGGGCTTAACCATTGGATTAGTAGTCTTGATATTGCATTGATTTTGGAAATGGCACGGGTGAACAGAAAAAAATTTAATGGAGGGTGGAATGGTCGCAGACGTGGTAGCTGAGGATTGGTGGTCGAATGGCATAGGACCGTTGGAGGGA
>APFE031483789.1:61828-88253 GCA_000404065.3 Pinus taeda | reverse complement strand
TATTTCCAATGTTTAAAGGGATATTGCTTTTGAGGGGAAGTTTATAAAGCGCTCCTTGGATTTGTTTGACTTTTACAAAGTAAGAGTTATTGACATCAATTTTATTTTAAGAGGGACCCATTTCATATTTTAATGGTTTTGTAAATAAAAATAAATATGAAAAAGGGGGGTTGTTTGCAAGGCACAACACCAGGTAATTCAAAAACAGAACCAATATAATTATATTTTCCCGGAAGAATTTCTTGCCAAATATTACAAAGTCTAGTATATTAAACTTATACAACCAAAATGTAAAATCAAAATCGTACACGCTCAAACCCTGAGCCACAAACCCTAGGCGAGGGTTTCATTCAAAACATTTATACATGGCGTCAACACACAGACCCTGAACAATAAACCCTAGATGAGGGTTTAGGAAGGAGCCGCAGCTACCAATAGGAAATCTCAGTCAACATACAATGGAAACCAAAGTTCCGATGAACCAGAGCATCACTCATAACAAGTGTTTGACAAACCCTTCCCACACAAGAACAGATTTAAAAAAAGACCAAGATGAAAAACTACCAAAAATTAGAAAAGGTAGAGCCTACTAGGCAAAACGAAGGCGTGTAATGCCAAACCCTCCAACTACAAACCCTAACACATACACAGCAAGAATACATAGGTGTTAGTGATATATTGCAATAGTAGTGTAATTACCAAGTTTGAAAGAAAAACTAAGTCATTAAGAATGCCAACAGTTACTTGAGGGTTCGCAGTGAGGCCAGAGACCAGTGTTCCAATGACGGCACCAACAGAATAAGGAGAACAAGGAGCAATCTAGGTCAGGAACCGCGGAAGGAGGCCCACGAGTTGAAAACAGAGAAGGATAGATTACCTATGTGAACCAGAGACAGAAGAGAGCCATCGAGTCAAGCCTGAAAGTAAATAGATGTTGAGTTGCCAAACCAGACGAGGAACATCAGTGCCTGAGTTAACATACGGTGGCTTGAGCGCCTACGGCAGAAAGAAACCAAACATAACAGAGGTCTTACCCTGACGACTACAGAACGAGTCACAACAAACTACAAACCAAGGAATAAGGAACAATATAGGCATAACAAGGAGCAACTAGGAGCACAACCAAGACCTGCAGCATAGATGCCCATTGAACCTCACGGAGCATTGCAGAGGTAACCCTCGATGGAGAAACAACAAAAGACCAAGAAGACCATCGAACAAGGGAACAGACAAAGAACTGAGTGGGAGACACAAACATCAAAGCGAGTACCTTTTCATTAATACATAATTGAATGCACATCAACTTTAATAAAAAATATCTGTATTGCATTTCATTTGCGTGTTTCCATTCCGTATGATTAAATCAACCAAATAGACATTATAAATCATTCCCTTACAACGAGTGTATAAATTGCTGGGCTGGTCCCATCAACTAGGTTTTTTTCTTGGCTAAGGAATCCATTTCTTCAACCATAGTTGTTTTCCACTTTTCGCTACATGCATCATCCAATGCTTCCTGATAACAGAAAGGTTCCCCATGTATAGTAATCAATGCAATAGATGACGTAGATTATTTGTACCTCTTGTGTGTTTTTGTTTCCATTGTATACCTTCTTAGAGTGATTGTTTGTTGAGTTGGTTGTGGAAATTTAACAGTTTCCTTTGCATCTTCTTCACCTTTTTCTTTAGGAGTCTCTTCTAATGACTATCCTCCACAAAGAAGGATCCCACAACATGTATGCTTTCACCATGTAGTCATACCCAGAAAAGGCATAACATTTTGTTTTTGGCTCTAATTTAGAATGTTGATTATTTGGAATAAGAACATATGAATCGCAAACAAAAATCTTTAAATGTGAATGGTAACAAGACAGACCCGACCAAACTTCTTTGGAAATTTTACAATTAATGGCAAATGAAAGTGTTTTGTTTACTAAATAACAAGTAATAGATATTGCTTCTTTCCACAACTCCTTTTCGTACATGTTATAGATTATGATCATGCTTGTGTCTCTTTCCATAAGAGTTTGATTCATACTTCGAGAAATGCCATTTTCCTGAGGAGTATAAAAATAAAAAGATGTAACAATCCCTTAATCCTTATAGTATTGTTCAAATTCTAGGGAAGTAAATTCACCTTCGCTGTTAGTTCTTAAACATTTAATTGTTTTCCTCATTTTCTTTTCCACCATAGCTTTAAATTGTTTAAAATCATTAAATACATCAACTTTTATTTCTAACATACAGACCTATACTTTCTCGAGAAATCTTCAATAAATGTTAAGAATTATAATGCATTCTATAAGATACAATGGGAGGTAATTCACAAAGTTTAGAATGAATATAGTCCAAAATTTCTTCACTATTATAACTTCCAATTTTAAATTTTTGTTTACATTGTTTTCCATACACACAAGGTTTACAAAAATCCAATCTCAAGGATTTCAAATTAGGAAGTAGCTTATGATTCATCAGTACTTGAAGACCCTTCTTGCTCATATGATCTAGCTTCTCATGCGATATGAGAGTACCTTCTTCTTCCTTCTTAGATAGTCATTGCCTCACTGACCTAATTACCTCCATTAAGCGTGTAAAGGTTTCTGATCTTCTCTACCTTCATGCAAACTAGAACACCTTTTAAAACTTTCAACACTCCATTTTTCCCTGTTATAACCTTCTCGGTCCAACACTACAAAGAAATCATTTTTTTCCTCAACGGAGGCACATGTCTAATATTAGTTATTGTTCTGATTGTATCATCATACATTTTAATTTTTATATTTCCCATTTAAAGAGTCATACAGGATAAATTATTACCCATAAATGTAGAACTACCATTCACAATTTCATATGAAGTGAACCAATTTCTGTGTAGACTCATGTGATGAGAAGCAACACAGTATAACAACCAATTGTCATAATTCTAAGAGACATTTCCAACATGTAAGGCTTGATCTACCATATCTAATTCAGGAGATAAAACTTCATCAATCATACCTGACTCAACTATATTTTCTTCCTTATTTATATTTTCAACGAACTCCTTTCTTTTCCAACAATCTTTCTTGCGATGTCCTATTTTGTTGCAGTACCAAAATTTCAATTTACATTTTTTTCCCTTTAATTTTGATATGGAAAAACACCATCATTTCTCCCCTCTTTCCTTTGTCCGATCTCTCGCTACCACGGCTTCTCATGCAGAGGTTTCGATGCAGAACTTCCTCTATATTTCTTCAGATAATAGAGATCCCACAACTGAATCAAATTCCAAAGATTTGGTTGTACTAAAACTGATATAAGTTACAAAGTGGTTCCGAGACTTGGGCATAAAACAAAACAAGGTGATAGCTTTGTCTTCTTCCTAAGATTTAGCTTCCATATTTGAAAATTTGCAAATAAGTGTGTTAAAAATATTTAAGTGTTTTGCGGTTTTTGTACCCTTCCTCATTTGAAGGCTATATAGTTTTCTTTTCAGATAAATTTTGTTGGTTAAATATTTGGTGAAACACAATGTTTCGAGTTTTCCCCATAAACCTCTCGTTGAGGCTTCTTCAACAATGTTGAAGAGAACTTCCTCTTCTATACACAACCTAATGGGTCTGAGAGACCAATCATCCAATTCCTTCCAATCCAAATCTGTCATGCCAAAGTGTTTCCCTTTAACCCCATATAATGCTTTGTGCAACCCTTTTTGCACCAAATAATCTCTAACCTTCAGTTTCCACAATGCAAAATTGCTCTTGTCAATGAAATTCTCAACCTAAAACTTAGCATTTGTAATTTTTTCCATTTCTTCCTACAAATCCTCCTACTAGGGTTTCATTTTTTCAGCTAGGGTTTTCTCGCTTAAAAAAAAACCTTCCCTTCTACAAAAATCTGAGCCTTTAAAAAAAAACTCCCTTCCACAAAAATCCGAGCCTTTAAAAAAAAACTCCCTTCTACAAAAATATGAGTTTTTTAAGAATTTAAGACTTTAAATTTCTTCGATATAAATCTGAGCCTTTTAAAAAAGAAAATGCCTTCTACAAAAATCTGAGTGATCCTTCGCTGATTTAGAAAAAAAAATTAAAATGAAAAACAAGAATGCGGCTACAAAAATACCTCAGCGTAGGCTTCTCCTTAACTTCTGAGGCATGGGTTCTCAACATTGCAGTCAATGACTCAACGATCAACATGACCCTCACTTCTCGTACTCAGCATGACCTCCTCACTTCAACAAATCAGGCTACATGACTAATAGCAACAGGTCACCAAACTACACACACATAGTAGTAGTCACCAGCGGCTCTATCTTTTCTCAGGAGGGATTGATCGTTAGACTTGACAACCTCTTCTTCCTAACAAGTGCTCCCACTCAACATCCTCTACCTCCACAACCTCTATGAAAATCAAATCAACGATTGAGTTAATCATTGTCTCTGTCTTTTCTCACGAGGTTTGATCGATAGACTTCTTCATTGGTGAGGTTCGCTTTCTTTTCAATGGGAGTGGTAGGATCATATCAATATTTGAGAGACTCTATTTTTCTTCAACAACGCTTCAGACGTGCAATAACTGATCTATCTGGCATAAGCAACAACCTTAATCAACAATAGTCTCTCTTTCTCTACATGATGGGCTTAGATAGGATTATTTCACAATTCAACTACAATGTTGTTTGCTTCTGTAACTTCTGTGCTCAAGGGATCAGCTCTCAACTGACAGAGCTTCAACTCTCAATTGATCTATGCCTCATTTCAATATGTGAGTGGGCTCTATCCCTCACAACTCTGCCAAACTATTCAGAAATAACCAAACTCTCCTTGTCCTCAACTTCTTTTCTCGGGATCTCACGCTCTCAGGATCTGATACCACTTGTTGGTATTAGAGTCATTAAAATTGAAATATGAAAGAATGAAACGAAATAAGACACTGAAACCACATAGCAAGAAACACAAGAAATGTATGTCTTAAAACCATGACAATGTGTCAAGGAAACCTCCATGGAGCAAGGGATCGGAAATCTTATTGCTCAATAATTGATTCTCCGAGTTACAATGATCCTCTAGCGAAACCACCAACAAATATGAGCTATTTTGTTACATAAGTTATTTTCCTTACAAAAAATAGATTGAACGGTAAAAATAGATTTACCCATAATTACATTATTTAGAGAATTGTTGTCATTCTTTCCACCATAACCAAACATGGATAAGGAATACTTTGAGTAGGATAGATCATTATTTACAGAATTGTTGTCATTATGTAACAAGTATAGATCATTACAAATAAAAAATAAAAAATAAATAAATTAACCTTTAATTAACTATTACGATTCGGTCCACTTCATTATAAGCTTTAGAACTAGCTCTTGATTATGTTACTCTTCATTTTGAAATAAATAAACTTCATCATAAGTGGCGATGAACAAGGTTTTTAATGACCATCGTGTTTCACCCAAATTCATTGTTATGATATCTTGAAGATTATGGTGTACAAATATTAGTACATTGGTCAATATGAGTGTTGGGTTCCCGAAATTTTCACTTAATCAACATTAATTCCATCTGACTCTGTATGGAACACCTAGATCCACGATAATCCTCGATGGTCTTTGGCACAAATCAGACGATATCTGGTTGTCAGATATGGTTAAGCCTAACCGATCCATTCTCGGGCTCCCCTCCCACATTTGTTTCGCACCAACTTGTAGCCACAACTCAGCTACGAAACCCTAAGGTGACGACGGTTCCAATCCATGGACTGACACTACAACTGATACTCTAATCCTTGGATGCCCTCCTTCTTGCTGTATGTTTTTTATTGTTAACGGTGTTATGCTTCTAAATCACTAATTAATTTTTTTTCATTATGGGAATTTTATAGAGGAGACTGTCATTGCAGGCTACATTCTACTGAAACGATTTCTTATGAAGGTTTGGTTATTTTCGAGACTCCCATGACAGGACATTCTCATAGGTAACACTCAAATCCTCCTTTCCTCATCCTATTCTTGTTTCTTTTGGGATTGAGCCTTTCTTACAATTTGAAATGTGCTCTTCTTGAGCATGTAACATATTGGCCACATCGCACCTCTGTTCTTCATGTCAGGTGAGGTTTCTCTTATTTATCTAATAGATTCCACCACAGTTGTATTCCCATTTTAACTTGAAAGATTACGGATAATTTCTTTTACACTCCCACCTACATGTATCAGGGTCCCAATTCAAATCATTTCAAAATATTTCAAATGTATCAGGGTCCCAATTCAAATCATTTCAAAATATTTCAAAGAATGTTATGTTGACCATTCGGCAATCAACATCAACCAAGATTTGATTATGTTCCACGTGTGGTTCTATGCTAAATGTTAAATCTTTTTTGATAACGGTTTTGAGCCCACTCTCAAGTTTGCTATCCCCAAGCTTAATGCTATGGTTGTATAATCTAAACTAATTTTGGTCGGGCCCTCTGGCCGTAGAATAGGTAAACCCATAGAGGGTTTCTTTGGCTTTGTATAACTGTTGAACGTCATCCTACATTTAATTGATTATAGGCTGAGGAGAATTTGGTCTTTTCGACCTTACTATCGATTTGTGGTACTGAATCTGATATGAAATTTTATTTAAAGTTATTATCCAGGAAATTGCGTTAATAATTTATTATGTTATGTAGGAATGCATGTCTTGAAATTTTTATGTTTCTTTCTTTTATCTAATGGGTATGTATGTATTCAAGAATTAGTTCAAGAATTCATGTTTTCCTAATTAATTATCATGGTCTCAACCAACAGTTAGGAAGATTACTATTGTCCACCTTCTCTAGTTTTTTATTAATATTTGAAATGTCAACCTTAGGGCCTAATTAGAGGATACTTTTATTAATGGTTAAATGTATGTGACTTTGTTGTCAATATATTTTGTACAGTCTATGGTTTTTTATTAATCTTTGAAATGTCAACCCTAGGGCCTAATTAGAGGATACTTTTATTGATGGTCAAATGTATGTGACTTTGTTGTCAATATATTTTGTATTTACTTTGTTATTGCAAATTTCTTTCATGCATTTCCTTCATAAAACTAAATTCTGAACAAATACAAATATACCGAGTCCGTTAGGCCAGACCCGACCATGTCATAATTTTTCCGTGTTGTCTCTAGATATAATACACATATGACTCGAAGTGAGATTGTCCTCAATGGGCCTTTGGCGCAAGTAAGAGGCTAACCCAACTGAATTATTATTTTTTTTATTTACAAAACACGCATTAGTTTATTCTATAATTGACAAGGTGAACATAAACATTAGTTTTCATTATATCTCCTATTTAAATAACTAATTCCTTTGTACACATCATATTTCTCTCCACCTTACCCAATTCATGTAATTTCCTATCATGCACAAATAAATTGAGGGGATTCAACTTACTATGTTTCTTCCCACTTCCTAAGGTTCTAGATAACCCTTCTCATGTTATATTTTCAAGCATAAGAGTACCTCCATTTCTTACGTATCTATTTTGACAGGAAATGGCAAAGCTATTTCAAGTCGAACCTTGTCTATCTCAAGTTCAGTTCCTCCTTTTACACATAGGAGGGATGTACCATAAGGGAACAACAAATGTAACTTTTATAACATTTTCAAGACATTACTCCCAGTATACTTCCTTAACACAGTGAATATTTTTCATAACAGGAAAATTTACGTTTCCATCATAGTAATAGTAGAACATTACTTTAACACAATTACATGCAAACTTTAAAACTTTCAAGAATTTCATAGCAAAACCAAATTGTATACAACTTTGCTGATAAAACATGATCAATTCAACAATTTTGTACTTATATGCATACTCAATTGTTAGGGAATTAATAGGGGAAAATACTCTTCACCCAACTAGTGAGATTCAAAATTATGTCGAAATATCCCCCCAAGCCTTTTGAATTTCTAGATTTGTTCACAGACAATATCTTTTCTTAGACCTAAAGACACTTCGTCCAACCTAAAACTCTCAACTTCAGGGTTTCCACTAATTCCAAACTACCTCAAGAACACCCTTTCTTCATCTTGGAAGTGTCCTACTCAAGGTTCCTTTCTCCTCCTTCGAGCCTTAAACTTCACTCTTGTTATGCCCTCTCTGACATTTTTTCCCAAACTGAGGTCTTTCATCTCTATGGGAGGAGGATATAATTATTCTAACTACTTGGAGAAAATAAATAAAAGGTTTTTTTTCAAGTCTTTCCGAGTAATTCAATAATTGATTGTAACATTTTTTTAATGAAAATAAACATAAGATTTAACAAACATAATCTTTAACTTCTTAGACTTTATGTTCTTGTTTATTCTATCTTTCACTACTAAAACTGACCAATTTCTACATATTAAAGTAAATAACCATATGTACATAGCTAAGAAGGGTGTTACACCTTCTCCCCTTTGAGCAAAACATTGTCCTCAATGTTAATTGTTACCCTTTGAACAAGTCAGGTTAAGATTCCCTCATGAGGCAATCATCTTTCCACGTGGCCTCTTCTTGGCTAAAGTGGCTTGAATGCACTTTAACCTAAGTGATGGGTAGCTTTCTTAAGGTTTTTTCTCTCCTATCAAGGATGCACAGGGGTTCTACTAGAAACTCGTCTCGATCAACCTGCTCCACAAAATACAATGTCATTAATTTTTATGATTTTCAACAATTTTATCATATAATATATAATTCATTTCATTAATAAAAAAAAAAATTCTCACATATACTCTTGCTGGTTTATAACATGTCTAGATTCATGTACATATTTCTTTAATAAATGCACATGAAAAACATTATGGACTTGTATGTGGCTCTGTAATGTGAGCTAATAGCAATAGGTCCAATTGTTTCCAAAATTTGAAAGGGTCCAAAATAACGAGGGGCTAGTTTTGCACACCCACCGCACCATAATGTACTCTTCTTGGGTTTCACTCAAATATATACATGATCCCCTATTTGATATTCCTTGTAATTCCTCTTCCTATATACATAAGCTTTTTGTCTATCTTGAGGAGCCTTTACATTCTACTGAAGGTTTCTCACAGTTTTCTCCATGCCTATGAGCATATCTAGTCCCAAAATTAGTTTATCATCCAAAATACTCCAATTAACTAGTGTTTTACATCTTCTTTCGTATAGAACTTGAAAATTACTCATCTTAAAAGATTCATGAAAGCTATTGCTATAAGTTAACTCCACCAAATGTATGTAGTCCTCCGATTTATCCGGTTGTTGCATTACATACATTCGTATCATAAATTCCAGCACTTGATTCACCTGCTCTATTTGGCCATATTTTTACAGGTGGTATGCAATATTAAATTTAACCTACGTGCCTAAACCATTGAAAAGGGTCTTCCAAAATACATATGTAAGATTTACATCTCTATTTGCCATCACTACCTTCGACACTCCATGCAGCCAAAAGATTTCTCGTATAAATATATCTGCAATTTTTATAGTTTTGAATGTGGATTGTAGAGGAATGAAATGAGTTGATTTAGTTAATTTACGAACTACTTCCATAATTGGATCATTTTCTAATTTAGTTTTAGGTAAACCGGTTATAAAATATAAAGTAATATCTTATGAATTCCACTTTGGAATTGGTATTAGGTGGAGTAAGACGGGATGTTGGTGTTCCACTTTAACTTGCTGACATTCCAAGCATTTAGCTAAATGCAAAGTAATATCCTTTCTCATTCTAGGCCAAAATTGATTTCTTTTTATAGCATAAAATAACTTCTCATATCGAGCATGGGAAACATAGGGACTTCTATGGAATTCATCCAGAATTAGTTTTCTAATAGCCATTTGGCTAGGGACATCTATCCTTCCCATAAAGGTCAATAATTCATCATTATTTATACCAAAATTCATATTATTTTGAAGGCTACTAGCTTGTTTAACTCGCTAGCACAGAAACTTATATGATGGCTCTTAAATCACAACTTCCTTAATCTCATTTGAAAAATCGTATTTCAGCTTATTATATGAAATATCACATATATAATATATGTTTCTGCTTAATGGATCAGCCAGCCGGTTTACCTTCCCTTTCATATGTTTGATATCAAAATTGAGTTCACTTTGAAAGGTTGTCCACATGCCTTGTGGTGCATTAAGGTTAGGTTGTTAGAAGAAACTAGTTAGGTTGCTATGGTCGTTCATTATGAAAAAACATTACCCAATAAATAATGTCTCCATACCTTCATGACATGCACCATAGCATTTAATTCCATATCATAAGTAGAATATCATTACTTATACTCCTTCAATTTTTGGGATTCAGAACAATGAACTCCTTCTTGGGATCTGGAATCTTCAATACCGAGGGTTAATTTAGCAAATGTTTCAATTTTTCAAAGCTACACTAACACTCAGTAATCCGCTTAAAATATCTTCCTCTCTTATACAACGGAGTGACATGATAAGATATTTTAGAGAACCCTGAACGAAACAATGGTAATATCTAACCAAACCGATAAAAGATCAAATATAAACAACATTATTGGGAGCATGCCACAACATGATGGCTTTGATTTTCTCAGGGTCAACAACTATCCTTTCCATACAAGTTATGTGTCCTAAGTATTGTATTTTATTTTTATAAAAGTTGCATTTAATTTTCTTAGCATACAACTGATGTTCTTACAATGTTTGCAGAACTATTTGCAGTTGTTTCTTGTGCTCTTCCAAGGTCCTAGAATATACGAGTATATCGTCAATAAAAATGAGGACAAATTTATCAAGATACAGATGAAAAATTCCATTCATGAGGTTGATAAATGTCACAGGGGAATTAATAATAAAAAAGGGTAAAACCACAAATTCATAAAGAATGTACCATTTTCTAAAAGATTTATTAGGAATATCTTGTTCTCTTAACCTTATTTCATGATAACCTGATTGTAGATAAATCTTGGAAAATACTCTGCAACCTTTAACTTGATAGAATAAATCATCAATCCTTGGAAACGAGTATTTATTCTTAATAGTGAACTTATTAAGTTGTTGCTAACCAATGCATACTCTCATAATACCATCGCTCTTCCTCAAAAATAACATAGGAGTTCCTCATGGTGATAGACACGGGAGAATATATCATTTGTCAAGAAATTCTTGGAGTTGCATTTTCAACTCGGTTAGTTCAAGTATGCTCATTTGATAAGGAGTCTTTGACATTGGTGCAACCCCTGGAATAAATTCTATGGTAAAATATATGTTCAGCTTCGGTTGTAATCCAGGAATCGTTTCTAGAAACACATCCACAAAATCTTCAAAACTTGGCAGGTTTTCTAAAGTAACAACCTTATCTTTTGATTTGGAATACCCTACTTTCATTGCATATATTTGACATTATTTTCTAATACACTTGCCTTACTGAGAGGTAGTGATTGGTGCCAACATTATGGGTCTATTAACTCCTTGAATATCTTGTCTCACACCCTCCTTAGTAACATAACTGTTGGTTTGAGAGGTAGTGATTGGTGCCAACGTTATGGGTCTATTAACTCCTTGAATATCTTGTCTCACACCCTCCTTAGTAACATAACTGTTGGTTTTATCCTTGCAGTTAACTAGGGGCCAATGCTCTTCTAACGAATCCATGCCAATCAAGATATTGTAATATCCTAAGGGTAACACATTCAGACTTATTTTGATTTGATGGCCCACTATTTCTATAGGTTAATCATCTAATTTCAGAGACACTCTTCTTTATTCCCTAGTGGCTAGTTGTACAAGCGGGGGGTTTTAAAATTTATGATTTTGTAGATGACAAAGTTCTACAATTTTACGACTAATATAACTCAAAATTGCTTATAGATCTATCAAAATGGACATCAAATGGTTATACAACTTACCTTCAGACTCAATCATAGTTGGTTGGTACTCATCTTGATGATCATCCAAAGCAGCGTTAATTTTAGGTACACTTCTGGCCACCTCACGCATAGTATAATCTTTGTGAATATTAGCAGTTTGTTTTGTCCTAGCGTGATGGGGGAAATTTGTGTAGTAGTGAGGCTCCCCACAAACGCAATATTGCAATGGTGTCATTGTGATTGACTCCCGTGAGGTTTACTAGATACTTCTATTTTTCTAGTTTCAATTTGTGGTATTATTTTTTGTTAATTCCTCTGCACATATTTGTTAAACTTACCCCTGAATGCTTTTCTATTAATTCTTGCTTTTGTTCTTTTCGAGTTGGGGAAGCTTTTCTGCCAATTCCTATTGATCCAACTCTTACTACCCTCCCCCTTCTACTTCATTTATCATTAACAAATTTTTTCCTTTCTAATTGCTTCATCCATGGTTTTAGGATTATCAAAATGCAAGAGCTCTTTTGTATATACTAGTAAACTTCTCATAAAACATTGTACCTTAACATTTTCCTCACATATATAAGGAACATATCTCAATAAATATGTAGAATTTTGTACAAACTCATCCATGTATATTTTTCCCAATTTAAGGTCGGTAAATTCCTTTGCCTTATCATCATAAAACCATTTAGTCAAATACTTCTCCTTAAAGTATTCTTGAAACTCAATAAAAGTTACTTTTTGCTTGTCAAGTGCATGGATTATTCTGATCTCTTCCCGTGACAATGTGGATTTCCATTGAAGCTCATAAACAAATAATATTGCCTTTAAGTTGTCATTATACTCATATATCTCAAAACAAGTGTTGATGTTAATCAACCAAGCTTCAATGGCTTCCTCTACCTCGCAATCAAATGTGGGGTTTCTATTTGTTCTATTTTTCCTTGTAATTCCACTTTAAGTTGTCATTATACTCATATATCTCAAAACAAGTGTTGATGTTAATCAACCAAGCTTCCATGGCTTCCTCTACCTCGCAATCAAATGTGGGGTTTCTATTTGTTCTATTTTTCCTTGTAATTCCACTTTATGTTTTTTATTTTTGTTAGGGGTGGAAGAATTATCGGATTCTTCTTCATGTGAATCATCTTCATTCTTATCTCGTGCATATATTTGAGTGTGACTGCCCATAGGTCTATTCTCATTCCCCCGTGCATTATCTTCCTCTCTATCTTCATTAACTGAACTTGGTATCAATTATCTATGATTCTGTGAGATAGAGATACTAATTGAACTGACATCTCTAAGTTAGGTCTTGCAATGACAGTAGGAATAGTTTCCACCGTTGGTATTACAGGTGGAGTACCCCCATATCCTCTCCTAATGATACTTTCTATGTGAACACAACACATTGGGAGCTATTGTTCGATTGCCCGAATAGCCAACATTTTTGCAACCTGGATCCAATACCAATTGTAACAAGTACATAAGATTACACATAAAAAAAAAAGTATTTTCACCTTTAATTAACTATTACTATTGGGTCCACTACATTATAAGATTTAAAACTACCTCTAGATTATGTGACTCTTCACTTGGAACGAAATAAAAATTTTAATAAGTGGCACTGGAAAAGGTTTTTAATGACCACTAGGTTTCACCTGAATGCACTGTTATGATATCTTAAAGATTATGGTGTACAACTATTAGTAGTTGTTTAATATGAAAATTGAGTTATTGAAGATTTTACTTAACTTAATTAGCATTAATTCCATCTGACTCCGTATGGAACACTTGGATCGATGACAACCCTTCATGGTCCTTCGCACAACTCAGACGGTTCGTGGTTGTTAGATGGGATTAACTGTGACCACTCTATCTCCGGGCATCCCCTCCCACATTGTCACCCCATACGCTTGGAGTCGTAGCTCAACTACCAAACTCTAAGACGAAGACAGTTCCAATCCCTGGACTGACACTGCAACTGGTACTCTAGACCTTGGCTTCCCTCCTTCTTGTAGTATGATTTTTCTGTTAATGGTCTTTTTCCTTTAGATCACCTTTTTTTTCATTATGGGAATTTTACACAGGATACTACTGCCACAGGATATAAGATAATCAAAGCATTCCTTATCAAGGTTCAGTTGCTTTTTTTTCTCCCATGAGAAGACATTCTCATAGGTAACACCCAAATCCTCCATTCCTCATCCTATTATTGTTTCTATTTGGATTGCGCCTTTCTTACAGTTTGGAATGTGCTCTTCCGGAGAAGGTAACATGTTAGTTGTGTCGCACCTTTCTTCCTCATTTCAGGTGAGGTTTCTCTTAATTATCTAATAGATTCCACTATAGGTGTATTCCCATCATAATGGGAAATATTATGGCTAATTGATTTTTACACTAACACCTGCAGGTATGAGGTTTCCATCTCAACTCATTTCACAATCATTCAAAGAATGTTACGCAGACCCTTCAGAAATCAACCGTTACGTAAGGTTTGATTATGTTCTAGTCGTGGTTCTATGTTGAATTCGAAATCTTCTTTAATAAGGGTTGTGAGCACACTCTCGAATTTACTATGACCAATTTAATAGTCACAGTAAACTGTGGTCAGTTAATAGTCTAAAGTTTAAACCAATATTGGGCAGGTCCTACCGTCATTCAATCGACATACCTTTAGAGGGTTTTTTTGTCTTTTGTATATTTGTCGAAGGTCATGCTACATTTAATTGATTACATGCTTAGGAAAATTTGGTTTGTTCGACCTTACTGGGGATTTGGTGTACCGAATCTGATATGAAATTCTATGTGAACTTATGAGATGAGAAATTATCTTAATGAGTTATTATGTTCTACTAGAATGGATAGTTGGAAATAGTTAATTCCTACTTGTCTATGGTTATAATTATCCATTTGAGGAGTTTTGTTCCTACATTATAGGGATTTAGTTTTCTCTAGTTTAGTGTGTGGTTGAGAGAATCTCTCAACCACAGTAGTGTACGTCCAAGAAATTCCTATCTTGAGACTATTAATTGTATAGATATCTTGTAATCTCCTCATTCATTAATTAATAGAGAATATATTAATTGAGCTGTTTTTATCTTGGTATCAGAGTTTGAGGGCTTAGCCCCTCGTGGGCTGGGCTGCTCCTGGGCTGAAGAGAATAAAAGTAGTTTTGTGATTATTTGTTTGTCCATCGAGAGTTTGTTTTAGTTTTGTTTGCTTCACAGATATTCCAGTGTTCCTAATTGAGCTGCGCTTCGCCTTTGAGATTGATACAGCCGAAGAGCTGGAGCGACCAGATTAGAATCGCAGTGGGCGCAGCGCGGGGGATCGAGTATCTCCACACATACACCGTCCCGCCCACAACCCACTGACAAAACTCCTGGATGGCAACTGGACCGCTCGGGTCTCAGACTTCGGGCTCTCACTCCTAGGCCCCGATGTCCACGACGGGCACCTCTCCACCATGGCCGCCAGGACCGTGGGCTACATGGATCTCCGACGAACTGCAGTTCATTCTCGACCCCAGAGTCCGTCCACTGGAGTCCCACGAAATCGAGGTTGTCGAACTCGTGGCCTACACTGCAGTCCTCTGTGTCAACTTGGAAGATAAAGAGCGGCCCTCCATGAGCGACGTTGTAACAAATCTGGAGAGAGCGGTGGCTATTTTCTCTCGTGTGACCATGTCCAATAGCGGTTCCTTGGTTGTTACATCAGATGACTGTCCCGGGATCCTTATCACCGCTCACAATCTTTCTCAGCCATTCTTCCACCGGGGTATTCTCGAAGAGGTAGCGAAGATCAGGCGCGGCTGCCATAACACGAAATCTGGCTGGGTCTTACCAAATCTTCACAGTTTGAGTGGAAAAAGCAGGTGTTCATAAAGCCTTTGGTGATCTTCAATTTAATGAGTTTGGATGCGATGGGGGATCCGGATAAACGCGACAGAGTGTTATGCGAATGTTGACAGCGGCGTGTGGGCGTGCCAGAGTCGCATGCCATCCTAGGGACCGTTCCGATGATGTGGCGCCATGGTTGGCAGCACGCCATCCCAGGGACCGTTCCAATGATGCGGCGCCATGGTTGGCAACTTCCTGCCCATTCATTCCAGCTCTGCTATTAATCCAGCAGATCCTGGTATTTTACCAAGTATTCCTGGCGTCTTTCATGCGGAGTCATTACTGTGTATGCGATTTGGTGTGTGCAGCCTGAGTGTGCCAGACATTGCATGGTTCATTGGACCAGAGAGACATCAGGGAGACACCACCTCTGCCTGGATCAATTGGCGCATAGAATAGTAGATCGTGGTCGATCAATTCATGGACGTGGCAACAGATCGTGGCGGACGAGGTCTGCATGTAGTGGATCGGCGTGAGGGATGTGAGTGGTGCCTTCACGTAGGAGGTCAAGTAGGCGTGGCTGCAGTGGCAACGTTCGTAATCTGGGCAGACAGGAACACCCATCCGGTTGTGCCTTCACGCGGATCGTGGTTTGGTTTCCTGCGAGGGTTTCTGGATCGGGAGGATTGGTCAAGCTTTCCCTCCTGCTCATATGCTGTGCTTCGATATCCTCCGCTCATGTTTATCACGAAGAGCGATTCAACGATGGATGGGAAAATCGTTGGGTGATATCCGATTGGAAGAAGGATGAGGGTGCAGCCGGGGAGTGGCTTCACAATGCTGAAAAATGGAACGGGGACCCTGAAGACAAAGGGATTCAAACTCATCCAGATGCACGTTTCTTCGCCATTTCGGCTAAGTTTCTAGGATATTGTCATGAACAAGTTTCGTAATGTCTTGGGATGTCAAGAAAGTAGTCTAATTTATCTATGGAGAATTTTATTGGCATAGCCAATAGATTGCCGGTTGTGGTCGATTCGGCTCGCATCCAGGCCAACGAAAGGCTTTCGAATTACGAAGGCACCGTTCGGGTTTTCCAGGTCAGTAGAGAGGCGATATCTTCAGAAGAAAAGTGGCCATGAATTCGGAGCTGAAACACTGATATAGACTCTCAAAGACTGTTACGAATGGCGAGAGTTTTGGTGAGTGTGTTACGGTTGAAGATATTGAGAGGTATTTGTACACGGCCGGGTGTCCGGATCTAGATTTGTTGATCAGGACATCCGGAGAGACAAGGCTCAGCAATTTCTTGCTCTGGCAATCGAGATTTTGTCATCTGCAGGCGTGTGGGGCTATGTGGCCTGAGTTTTCGTTCAGACATTTTTTTTTATGGCTGTCTTGTGTTATCAAAGGGATTATTATGCATTGAAACAGAAGAATAAGCGTTTTTAAGGGGTTGTACTGTCACTCTGAATGAAGAAATGCCACAGTTTTGACGCTGTCACTTGCTCCAATGGTGAATGCGATGCTCAATCCGATTCATCACAGGCCATTGTTGTTCCAAATCAGTTCAGCCTCACTGCTGTTGTGCATCATCAGGGTCCATTGAAGTTAGATGATGTTAAGAATGCGTTTCGTATGTGTGCTTTAAAATGGCATCTAGATCGTCATCAAGGCCCATCCAAGGTAATGGCAGGGGATTGGCAGGATAATGAAGCAAGTTTACTCAGTCTTGCCAATATATGAAATTTGTCCCCTTTCTAGAGGAAGTGGTTGTTATTGAAGATGGTCATCACTTCATCCAGCAAGAGAAATCAAATTGAGTTTCAGGCGGAGGAGGAGATGCGCGAGTCCTTGAGCGTGCTTGACCTTATCGTTGCTAATTTTATCTTCTGTTCACAGGAGCCGAGCTGATTGTGTCGTTTGCAATTTTTTGCCCTTGTGAATTTCAACTTAACATGTAAATGCATTTATGTAAATCTGGTTAAAAGAATTAGTTTGTTGTGACATTTAGCTTGGCAAACTAGTGTCACCAATGTAAATCTATGTTGGAATTTCCCATTCCAACAATAGACAAATCTATTTGCATGAATGATTTATTACCAGATATGAGAAGACATGACAGCTACATCAGAGATTGGAGGATGATCGAGATCCTGTTGTAGATTGTTAGCAAGCATAAGACAGTATGCTTGAAAACCCTTCTTGAACGGAAAATTGTGTTCTCTTCGTGGGGCTGTGAGTGCCTATGATCTGGTTTCTTTATTAGTGTGGTTTGTGGGATAGACTCCCTAACATATTATTGTAATAGTCATTGTATGTACTAGAAACTTCAAATGTTGAATGTAAGCCTTGCTAAGGCATTTGAAAGTTCGTGGTGATCTCAAAACCACTTTGTAATGGTTTTTGGTCAGCCTGAAACCAACTATAGAGCCTTAGTGGCTACAGGAGTTGCCCTATGGTGGCAAACTGAGATCCTTGATCAGCTCGGTGGTAGAAGATCGCATCTGCCTAGTGGTGGCGAATTGAGATCCTTGATCAGCTCGATGGTAACAGATCGGATCTGCCCGGTGGTGGCGAATTGAGATCCTTGATCAGCTCGGTGGTAGCAGATCGGATCTGCCCGGTGGTGGCTAGTGTACACAGGAGCTTTATGCTCGTAGGAGCAGGTGGGCTGCAGTAACACCTCGCTCGGACTCAGATGATTCTTTCTGAGTAGAAGGGGATTGGTGCGTTTTTCGCTGACAGCAGCACCAGGATGGCCAAATGGCGCGTCTGTTAGGCCATTAATCACGCCAATGGCGCGGGTTTATCATTCAGGATCGCGCCAATTCACCTTCAAGTGGATCTGCATGAAAGGAAGATCTGATCAATTTAGCTGTATTGGAAACGCCAAATTTGCAGATTGTGGATCTGTCCGAGGGCGGCAGATTGTGTCTTTGGAGGTTTTGTACATGCAATTCGTGTGATGATGATGGTGGATTTGACTATCATGACAAGTAGTCCTTAAGGGGGGGAGGGAGTTGAAAATAGTTAATTCCTAATTGTCTATGGTTATAATTATCCATTTGAGGAGTTTTGTTCCTACATTATAGGGATTTAGTTTTCTCTAATTTAGTGTGTGGTTGAGAGAATCTCTCAACCACACTAGTGTACGTCCAAGATAGAATTCCTATCTTCAGACTATTAATTGTATAAATATCTTGTAATCTCCTCATTCATTAATTAATAGAGAATATATTGATTGAGCTGTTTTTATCTTAGATGCCTGGCAATTTTTTTGTTTCTTTCTTTTTAATTTTGTTAACAATAGACTGCATAGGACTCTGTTGGCAATATATTTTGTATTTACGTTGTTCTTATAAATGTCTTCCATGTATTTTATTCCTAAAACTAAATTCTGAACAATTACAAAAGTACCCAGCTAGTTAGACGAGACTCGACCCCGTCAGATTTTTTTCCATGTAGTCTCTTAGTATAATACACCTATCTGTGGAAGTGGGACTGTCCTAAACGAGCCTTTGGCGCAAGTATGAGGGTCACCCATCCAAAATAACTATCCTTTTTACAAAACACAACATTATTAGTCCCTGCCCTCCGGGCTGGCAGGGACTATAGTAATCAGTTTTCAGTCCCGGCATTAGTTTGGCACAACGATCAATACATTTATTTTAACTTAACCAAAGTTTCTCCACATTTCCCATTAATCGATACAATATTTTATATTTCTCTATCCTCTTAACCAATCAAAAGAATAATCATCTTATTTGGCCTCAATACGAGGTCAAGAGGCTAAAAAGTTAGGAAACAAAGGCTTAATTATAACAATATAAAAGGTTGATGAAGTAATGCTATCTTCATCCTTAGCATTAATCTGGAACATTTAATGTTAAGAGAATATACTAGCTACAACACCGCATATGTACCCTTGCCATTATTTTTATTAACCAGGGAAACAACAGTTGTTGTGCATGTTCATGTACGTGTCTATAAACAGTGGTGCAGGTGTTCTGCCAGAAATTATTTTAGGCACCATTATCCGCCTCTTCAGGTCACGCCTCAGTTCAGCCTTCAAATCTTTCATTTTCTGTGACTGCTGTTGTACATTTGCAGAGTTCTCAGTTTTCAGACAATCAATTAGCTCTTCCTACTCGAGTAGAGCAGCGGCCTCTCTAATGTCGAATGTCGTTCGGTGTTGCCTCCTGTAAAGTCACCACGCCTGCGTTTGCCAGACTCGTAATCTTCCCAGCTTTATCTTTTCATCGTTCATGGTTATTTTTGAAATATTCACCTGAACTGTCAAATATGTAATGCATTACAGGTACAAGAAACATTTGACCAAATCCAGACTTGAAACGTACCTGCTCTGTCCTCTCTGTCCTGGGGCTTATATGTACGATCCTGCCGCTATCTGCTGTGGCATGACCGCTGAGGTAAATCTGCAAAAAATATTTCTAAAGTTGATTTGATTTCGATGGAAACATTATTAACTATAATTATTGATCGCAGGATATTACATTCCAGAGCTGGCTTCAAAAATTTTACAGCACAAAAATTTGTCGTAGGCATCATTTATCAATTTCAGAGGAATAATGGTGAGTTCAATTCACACACTTGTGACTTTCAGAAAATATCATCCATCTGAAATCAAATCTGAAGTTTTCGCATATAAAACTTGCAAACTCTACAGAAAGTCATCTTACTAAATTCTAAAATATGGAAACTTCGTTACACAATCAATCTGAAGCCCGCACATTCAATTTATGCAGGTTGGAAATGGCTCAGATCTTACATTGCCATCGGCAGTTACCAGGTATGCAGTTATTTTATTTTATTTTCATTATGCGGGAATTCTAAGATCTCTGTTGTACAATTCACAGATCTTTAATTGCGTTTACCCTAATCTGCATCGGATCTGATGTACTTGGCTGGACCTGAATACAAGGTTTTCCCCGTTTACATTAAAAAACCTTAAATCTCCGTGAACATTGTAATAGTTTTCTTTATATAATTACGATTAGGCATTGCAGGGGAATTTCTTAAGGTCGAAAAATGATTTTATAGTATTTTATTTTGATGAATTTTTTAAATCTAGAAAATGAAGAAAAAATGCGACAGGGAAATGCTTAAGAGCGAATTGCGTTAAACTATTAATATGTGAGATCACGTTACTCATAGCTAGTTTTGGCGTTAAATCTTGAAAAACATGGCCGATCTTTCGGGGAAATTTCGAGGTTCAGCAAATGTAAGTAAACCTTGGCTAACCCAGCAAATATTAACTCTTAAACTTTTGAAAATATGGTAAAACTAAGAAAGATATAAATCTTCGTATACATGCATGACCGGGTAAAGATTTACCTATTTCTGCATCTGCGACTGGCAAGGAAATTGAGGGGCGATACTGAATTAAGCCACAGAACTTCTTACATTCCAAGCTTATGTCCATACACCTTCAAATGACTACAAAACTTTAGTTTAACAGACTACACAGAGTGCACTGATAGAAACTTTGGAGCATTAAATCCTAAAATTCCTCGAATTCGAGGGATCTTTAAACGCCACAAATCCTTACTTCTTTTTCTCCGTTTTGTGACGAACAAGAATCGCTGCACCGAATGCCCCACGGCCAATCTGTTCCATTATCTCATACTGTTCCATTCTCGACTCCATTGCTCCTCAGATCCAGCTCTCTACTCTCCAAGCTTACCAATATTCCTTAATATCTAGATACCTAACCTTTCTTTCTCTTGTTCTGAGCAGCGTTCCGTTTGCAAAGAATGAACAATTATCCACAGCTGCTACAAGTTACCGGCCCTAACGAAAGCGCGTAAAGTACAGAGGCTCGACCTTCCCGTCTCGGTGGTCGCCAGGTTAAATGGCCAAATGCGGGCGTTGTCAGACATTTGAAATACACAGCTTTACCTTGACAGAGATAAGACAGCCATATCTAGACACCTAACCTTTCTTTCTCTTGTTCTGAGCAGCGTTCCGTTTGCAAAGAATGAACAATTATCCACAGCTGCTACAAGTTACCGGCCCTAACGAAAGCGCGTAAAGTACAGAGGCTCGACCTTCCCGTCTCGCTGGTCGCCAGGTTAAATGGCCAAATGCTAAGCGTGCTCGACCGCTAAACAGCGATGCCTGGTTTCCTCCGCCACGTTTCGCTCATGCACATACTCAAACAGGTCTTCAACAACGCAACCGCATCATTACTTTTGCATGAATTATGCCACGTCATTATTTTCCCATGAGAATTTCAAAACTCGGGTCTTTAACACGCTGGCAACCACGTCATTATTTAAGTAATATTCGTTCTGAGGGAACATGAAAACCTTTAGAATGAGTTTCCCAACTCTTAAAAGCTGTTCCAGTGTTACAAATTTTTTTTCATGTAAATAATGCATTGAATACATTGGTGTTAATATTTGTGAAATCTGGAAATTACACTTCATTTTGTGATCAATATATGAGTGCAGAAATTCTAGAGCTAACTGGAGGATTAATAACGATTAAATCACAAGAAACAAAAGAAATGCGGAAAGGAAAATGCTGAAGGATATATTGAAGCGATGAGTGGAGGTTCTTGTATTTAAAAGGTGATTCGCCCATGGTACTAATCATTGACCAAGGCGCGGTCAATCTATGAGTTGTGGAAAATTATTGAATGTTGGTGATTGGTGTGCAGCCCTTATGTCGATTGCAGGTTGCATACATGGTTACTCGGGCCCATCATTTCGTCATCGTTTGCATAGACGGACGTTGGTGTTATTACCAGAATTATTTATTGTGGGAAAATTTGACAGCGGATAACCTATTATGTACCTGGTACATTGTCACATTTAATATAGGGCATTAAATACTTGGCTAACTATATGATCGATAACTTTATAACACACTGTTATAATTTTTCATTTATCTCCTCAGACGCACGGTACTATCTATAATTCTTGTGAAAACACAGAAATATGGACTAGAGTAATTTATTTCTGAAGTGTGGCCCCAAGAATTTAACAGTGGAAACCTATTACCGTGTAAAAACATGGTTTATGTTTCTATGAAATAGGAATCTCATCGGGAGCTATATGAAACTCTCCACTCAAAAGATAACCAAAATACATTAAAAATTTGTAAATTAAGAAACGATTTTGATATATAAATCAGTGTACATTAAAAATGTTTTAAGATGATGAGTTTGATTCAATTGATTAATAAGCTAATCCTTTGCTCATAAAGCTTATGGGACAGCTAAATTGGCCATAATGGCAGTATGAAGTATTATGTAAACATATTCTCAGTGGATCAAGCTACACCGATCATAACCATAAAAAGCAATGCCACAGCCTTGCCCATCTTGGATCAAATCCCCTGATTCCTCTTCGTCTTACAGAGTAGCCCAATAATCGATCGCAAACGAGGGAGGAAGTTGCAAGATTGAGCATGGGGAGATGGATTTTATAGTAGTCGTCAATAATTCAGTGTTCCATCACTCCCACATAATCATCGTTATGGCAAAAGTTCACATGGCATGTTACTCAGAGGAAATCTAATGTGCCGTATATGCCTTTTAATAATAATGTACACTACTGACATCCATGTGAAGGTAAAACTCATCCAACAGCGCCAACTTCGACCGAAATGGCACTGCTAATGACATTTGCAATTGTGTTTCAAAGCCCATTGACAACGCCAACATACTCTATTCATTAACTAAACCAACAGATCTAATGTGCTCCAAATTGCTACAAAACAGCACCAGATTCCAGACGAACCCCGCCATGTATTTTGAAACCACGGAATACAGAGAAAGCTATTCTCAAACCACGGAATACAGGGGAGGCTGCTGGTGGCTGGACCAGCTAGGCAGGGACTAGCTGCCATGCAGCCTCCCTTGTTTATTCTATAATTAACCCGGTAGATTTAAACGATGGCTTTCATTACACATCTACTTTAATTTTGTTTGTTTAATATATTTTTCCTATTTAAAGAACTAATTCCTTTGTACACATCACAGTTCTATCCACCTTACCCAGTTCCTGTAATTTCCTATGATGCACAGATAAATTCAGGAGATTAAATTTATAGTGTTTCTGATCGCTTCCTAAGGTTCGAGGTAACCCTTCTCTTGTGATATTTTTTAACATAAAAGTACCTACACTATTTACCTATCTCTTTTGACAGGAATGAGTAAATCTATTTCAGGTTAGACCCTGTCAATCTCCAGTTCACTTCCTCCTTTTACACAGATGTACCATAAGGTAACAAAAAATTAACTCTTATAACATTTTCACGGCAGTACCCATGACACATTTCCTTAACATAATCAGTAATTTTCATAACAAGAAAATTTACATTTCCATCACAGTAATTGTAGCACATTACGTTAACACAGTTACATGCAAACTTTAAATATTTCAATACTTTGATAGAAGAAACAAATTGTATACAACCCTTCTCATAAAATATGATCAATTAAACATTAATGGACTTATCTGCATACTAAATTATCGGGAATTAATACCGTTATCGGGAATTAACAACGGTATTAGAGTCTCCACCAACAAGGGAGATTAGCAATTATGTCCAAATCTCCCCCGAGCCTGTTCGATTTCCAATTTGTTCATAGATAGTACCACAAGGGAGATTGGAAATTACGTTGAAATCTCCCCCGGAGCCTCTTCAATTTCCAAATCTCCCCCGAGCATGTTCGATTTCCAATTTGTTCATAGATAGTACCACAAGGGAGATTGGAAATTACGTTGAAATCTCCCCCGGAGCCTCTTCAATTTCCAAATTTGTTCACGGATAGTACTAGTTCTTAGACCTCAATACTCTTTGTCCAACCCAGAATCCTCAACTTTAGGGTTTCACTAGTTCAGAATCCTCAACTTTAGGGTTTTCACTAGTTCGACACCAACTAAAGAATATCCCTGCTTCACCTTGGTATCGTCCTCCTGAAGGTTTCTTCTTCCTCTTTTTAGCTCTCTCCTTCACTCTAATTCTATGCCATTTCGCCCTTTTTCCCAAAGTGAGCTTTTTCATCTCTACCGGAGGAGGAGGATATAACTATGCAAACTATTTGGAAGCAAATAAATACAAGTTTTTTTTTTAACTCTTTTTCCCTCACAAAAAATTTTAAGGATGGAAATTTATCTTAAACTTTAGAAACTTTGGCCAATTTCACTAGTACATGATATGGAATTTGTAAAATGATTGGTGATATTTAAAGATATTCAAATTTCTAATAATTTTATATAGTGTGTATATAAAAGTTTGGTAATTTTTAAGGTAAGATTTATACCGTAAAATTTGTGGAAAAAAACATAAAAATTAGCCCACCTTTGAATATTAACACCAAAAATTTTCCATGTTCCCCTTGCTTCAATAACTGAATATAACATTTTTTATAAGAATAAACATAAGCTATAACAAACATAAGATTTAACTTCCTAGAGTTTGTGCTCTTCTTTATTCGATCTTTTCACTATTAAAACTTACCAAGTTTTGGATAATAAAGTAAAGAATGATATTTACACAAAAAGAGAGTGTTTATATATATACACATATATATCTATATGTATATATAATGTTACATTTGAATACTATATCTATAATGATATTAATGCACTAAAAGATCATTATATATAATATATATAATTAATTAGATATAGAGTATATCATGGATTATATATATTATATATAATAAGAGCTTTAATGATTGTTATTGAGAGTAATATATATATATAATATAATATATATATATATATATATATATGATATATTTAAATTTTGTACATCAATTTCATATTAAAAATGCAATAAATTACACATATCTCTTATCATCCAAAATAAAATATAAGAAAATCCTAAATTTAAATTATTTTGTTTTTCGTAGTATAAAAATATGTTATTTAATATGAACCATGAAACTTTATTTAAAGTTAACAATAAAATATTTTTTTATGATAACCCTCAACATTATCAGACCCTAAATAATGTTTTATTTATTCCGAAAAGAGTTCAATTTTATTAAGAATCACATAAGAAGTTTCATCATCATAAATCACGTGCCATTATTTGTATTAATATATATTTATTTTAATAGTATATAAAACAAATATCTAATAAATAATAGATTAATTCATAATATATTGTACATACAATGTGATTGTTATCTAAATTTTCATAATAACAAACATTATTCTCAAAAAACATTCAAAATTTTATATAAGAAATAATGCGTTACAATTTCTGTGAAACTACATTATTAAAACTAAAATCATCATCATTAATTATAATATATAATTTTTTTGCTAATTAATTATGTTTTAATTTTGTATAGCAATTCTAATTGAAATGAAATAAATACACATATCACGTACAACCCAAAAATAATCAAGAATAAAATTTCAGTTTATATAACAAGATAATGAGTTACAATTTCTCTAAAAATATCATTAATAGCTATAAAATCATATAAATTTACATATATAATTTTTTTAACTTATTAAACCTATTTTAAAATTTATTACAATTCGTATCTTTAAAAATGCAATAAATGTATAATCTTACATCCAAACAAAAGAAAAATTTTAAAAATTTAAATTAATTTATTTTTTCATATAAAAGTTACGTTATTTGATATGAACATTGGAACATTTATTTAAAGTTAACAATAAAATATTTTTTTGAAGATAACGGTTCCACATTAATCACAACATTGGTTTAGAGCCCCTAAAGTAATGTTCTCATTAATT
>APFE031483789.1:0-61242 GCA_000404065.3 Pinus taeda | reverse complement strand
TTCTTTTATTGATTTCAAACCATCTCGTACTAAACTATAAAGCAACGATAACAACAATCGTTTCAGATTTAATATCGGTATTTCATTCTAGCCAACCATTTTATCATCGACTTTATGTGATGTACTATGTTCTTGTTCCGGTTACATCGTAGTAGATATCATAGTTACCAAGTACGAATTCAATACGATACGATAAAAATTCGAATAAGAAATTTTTAATTCGAAAAAAATTCGATACTATACATCTTAAAAACTATCATTTTAAAAAATTTCTTATTGTGTTGGGGATATTTTCAGCCCATTTTTTTTAATTTATTTTGAATTTTGAATAACATCCAATAAACTAGATAATATAAAAACTTCACTTCTCTTCAAAAATTTCTAAATTTAAATCTAACATATTTTTCTAATTTTAAAACTAATTTATCTAAAATCTTTCATAATAAATATAAACATTTTTAAAAATATCTAAAATTCCATAAAATCAGTCATGACAAAATTAACATGTATTACAAATTAACAAACTGTTGTGTAACATATTCTTCCTTTTCCTATTTTGCTGGCTTTTTAACCCATAAAAACAGTGATTGCAAAATTAACATGTGTTACAAATTAACAAACTATTGTGTAACAAATTCTTCCTTTTCTTATTTTGTTGGCTTTTTAACCCATAACAACAATAATAAAGTTGGAAAATTATAAACTTTCTTATTCCACTATAATTTTCCAGTTTCTTTCCTTCTGCGCAGATGCCATACTACCACTTTTTGTTTCACCATTAACATTCTCTCGTAGTGAATGAACAATTTGTACCGTGTACCGAAACAACCAACGGCCGATTTTGAGGCATTTAATTTTTCATTTAGTTGCTTATCCAACAACTTATCCTTGAAAACCGAATCGAATCTCATATTCTATCGAACTGGCGAATTTTCAAATTTTTTAGCCCGATTCGGACGAATTTGGTAACTATGGTAGATACACCATATTTATCATTGACTTTATGTGATGTGCATTGGTTTTATTCAGGTTGCACCCAGTGTTCAAATTTGAACATGTCACAGCCTTTCTGAAGCTCTCTAGCACGTCACAGAAGTGCTCAGCGAAATTCACTACTCAAAAGAAATTTAAATTTTGATTTTTACAGGTTTTTTTTAAATTTAAATAATACTATAAAATGCCCTATGAAGGGCAGTCTGTTCGTAGGACATTAGTGTGTAGGAGGTTCTGGCAATATGCAATGGGACGTACATCCATTCCTAGGCCATTAGTCAAAATGACAACACTGATAGAGTTAGCAGTCATGATATGAGATTTATGTTCGAATTCGTTGACAGACATTTCTTTTAGTATTCATTGATAGCAGAGGTTTCTTTTAGCTATGTATTAGCATTCATTAATAACAGAGGTTTCCTTTAGCTATGTATTGGTATCCGTGCATAGGGCATATTTTGAAGGTATCAAAGATTTAGAGGAAACAAATGACAAAAGACATAATTAATGATGACTGAGGTAGATTATTCTGAGCTTTTGAATCTTGCCTGCATTGATTTTTCCAATCCCAACCTTACGACCAATGCAACACAAGTTCGCAAGGTATTTTTAACTCTCAGTGTTAATTTTCAACTTTCATTTCCCTAGCCTTTCGTTTAGTTCATTGATTTAGGGGGAACCTATTAAAATTATTATGTATGGACTTGTTAACTGACCTTAATATAGTCATTTGTAGACCAGATTTTTTTTATATCATCCATCATGTCATCGAAGAAGATTTTTTGGACTAAGTCTTTAAGCAAAGTCAATGGCTTATTTTCCCTCCATAAGGAGGAAATGATTAAATTGTTGCAAAATGAGAACCATCAAGGTTACACTCCGTATCAAGCAGAATCTCCTAATCTTTACATTCAACGCTAAGGTTTGATATGGATTTGTGTCTCCTTCTATTCACTTTTTCTTGTAATTATATCTTTCTATGCTCAACTCTAAAAAATGAATCGATTGAAGTATTTCACTTCATATATTTTCATATATTTGTTTTTCCAAGGGATTGGAAGGGGAGTTATGAAGCTTTTGAAGCGTCCATAAAGGAAAGTGATTTCATGGTCTCAATCAATGGCCTTCAATATGGATGTAGCTCAACATTTGAAACAATAAACTCCATACTTGTCCCTTGCTTAAAAATAGATTAAAGTGACATTATTGACATTTTTACATCATAACCACATATCACATTTTCTATATTACATTTTCTGTGTATCTCCACTTTCCTTCCTTAATTTGTAAAATTTTATTCTTTCTTGTCCACCCACCATTAATACAAATAACAAAAGATTGTTCAATTATGAGACTGCCCCATTAAATGGTGATAACACCACTTTCCTTCCTTAATTTTTAAAATTTTATTCTTTCTTTTCCACCCACCATTAATTCAATTAACAAAAGATTGTTCAATTATGAGAGTACCCCATTAAATGGTGATAACACGATAATTTTCATACTTGTCTCGCGCTTAAAAATAGATTAAAGTGACAGTATTGACATTTTCACATTATAACCACGTATTACATTTTCTATATTACATTTTCTGTGTATCTCCATTTTCCTTCCTTAATTTGTAAAATTTTATTCTTTCTTATCAACCCACCATTAACACAATTAACACAAGATTGTTCAATTATGAGACTACCCCAGTAAATTGTGATAACTACGCTCATTGATTCACAATTTTTATTTTTTCATTTGGTAAATAACTACTACCATCCGCTGCATCTTTGAGGATGCTGAATATATTCGAGTACTGATCATGCCGAATATATTCAAATACTGATCATCCTACCGCTATGAAAACATCGTTCGTCCTAGCTTTATGAGGACATATTCATGACATTACTTTGATGGTCCACATAGATATCTTCAGATAGTATAATAAGGTTCATAGGGTTCCTTACATTTTCCATGAAGACACCATTACTTTGAAACTCTGATGTTCGATATGGAAATCTTGAGATAGCATAATAAGAATGATAGGGTTCTTTTTTTAATGTTTCTTTTTAGCCAACATTGGTATATAGAGAGAGTAATCTCTTTATTAATTTAAATCCCTATTTTATAGTAATAAATGAATACGTTTTTATTTTATAGTAATAAATGAATAATTTTTCATTTTATAGTAATAAATGAAATAAATTAGTCAAAGATGTAATTTTATAGTGTTTAAAAGTAGATTAAAGTGATAGTATTGACATTTTTACATCATAACCATATTTTTTGTTGTATCTTTATTTTCTTTCCTAATTTGCAATTTTTTTTCTTTCTTGTCAACCAACCATTCAGACAAGATTGTTCAATTATGAGATTACTTCAGTTATGAGATTACCCCATTAGATGGTAGTAACTACCCTTAGTGATACAAATGTTTTTAATATTCTTGTAAATAACTACTACCATCTCTTTTCTATTTTTAGATGATTTTGTGGCTGACAACCATAATTCTTACAGAAGCCTAGCATTATTACCATTTGAAGTTACTATAATCAAGCTTACTATTAATTCTAGAATTTGTAAAAATAAAACTTTATTTAGAACCCCGTATTTCTTCTCTTATCTTAAAAAACCTTTTCCTTTATTAACTCTCTAGTTTTTGAAAACATATAAATTAATACTGAAAAAGAAATTAAGAAATAATAAGTGTGCTTCCCATTAAATTATGTAGAGTTTTGAGCGGGGAGAAGTGTTAAAATGAAACTCTAGGGCTTTATTAATAACCACACAATAGAAGATTGGTCTGCCTACAAGGCTACATCTTAATTTTCTTTTTCTGGTTGGTCTTCGGAAAAGATATAGAATGCCAATAGCTATCCATAAAACTACTGTTGTGTCTCTCACTTCATTCTCTCCATTTGGCATCTAGGAAATAAGTTGTGCGTGTGGGTGTCCATGTAGTCGCTGCTATGAAGGGTTTTTAAGGAGATGTTGAAATCATAGAAAAATGAAACAACAATGTTAATGAAAATAAACCATATTATTACAAAAAGACATCAACCAAACTTGAACTAAATGTAAGGACCAAATTTGAAAACCATTCTTAAACAAAAAAATTGGCGAACCAAGCCATACTACAACAACACTGCAGATGTATATTACATATTACAATATTTCCCTATTATATATAAAAAACTTTCTTTTAATTACATAAATTTTTGAATTTATAGAACTTCAAGTCTTTAATGGAGATGAAAGTCGATTGATAGTGGTCTTCGATTGAGCAATGTTAAGAGAAAAGTTCAGTTCCCTTGATTGTTGAAGGTATATATTTGTTTTCTTTGTTTGCTTTAAATTGTTTCAAGCTCAACAAAACAGATAGTATAAATTAGAAACAAATGAAAACTAAAAAAACTTTTTCTATTGTGTGAATAGATTTATATTTTCAATGATGTAAATTCAAATACTTTTGAAGATTATCTAATGAATAGAAGAAACATATGTTTATCTTTTTTTTAATAGAATTTGAGAAAAATGTTTGCCTATTTACTAAATTATATTGAGATTTTATAGTGTTTTATTGTAGCCACTTTTTCAATTTTAAATATATAAAAGGACACCATTTCATTTTGGCATTTTTTTATGAAGAGTTTATTTAATATACTTGATCAAGTAAGAGTAGGACCTTCTATTAATCTAGCCAATAATACATAATTTACAAGAAGTCGCACCAGCTCTATGAGAGTTCAACAAGCAGTTGGGAAAGCAAAGTTCTGAACCACGCACCCAAAAACATGAGAAGCCCGAACAAGAAAACGGGTGAGTTACCTCCAGACGCTCTAGACAAAAGCAAGTAGTAGACCCTCTGGTCGTACTGTCAAGCACCAAAGGAAACCCTAAATGCCTTGGAAGATGGGTCCACAGAACTAGGGCCCACAAAAATGCCACAAGTGACTCGCTGAGGGTCCACAAGATTGCCACCAAAGACCAGCTAGAAACAACAGTAAGCTTGTAGAGCCATAGATTGTATGATCCAACTTGCCAAGATCAATGTATACACTCTGAATACGTGCCCACTACAAACCCACATAAAAACCTATCTTACGAACCCGAAGAAAACATTAGGCCAGCTCTCTAAACTCTCTTGGGTCGGAAATGCCAAACAACATACATAGTCAAACCTACATCGTTGATCACTCGATGAGCATCCAACGGTCTACGCAAATATCGAGTGGACAAGTAGCGCGACGGATAACCACTCGATGAAAGCAGTATACTCTCACCTCTTGCTGATACATGTCGCAGGAAGAGTGGAATCGGGGCCTTCCTCAGAAAAACCAGATACCATTTGGACCCACCCTCATAAACCACTTGTGGTTTTAGAATCGATTGCCTTGTGGAATAGCTTGCATGCACTTTCGCCAAGTGATAGCCTTTAATCAAGAACATCGGATGGTTTTTGTGCCATCCTCCCAGATTCTCAGCCAAACCCCAAACACCATCAAAATTTCCACGTAATATTTTGGTCAATGGATGACCAAACCTATGGTACCTCCAGAGTCAATCCTCTCGCCACACATACGATGTAATACTGAGCTTTGGATTGCGGCAAACAACCAAAAAGGGAAGACAGTTTAGTGTTCCTTGTCCTCCCGACTGTCCCCTAAACCACTTCGATCCTTCCTGTGAGACCATAGCTCCATATATTTGTCTGCGTCACAAAGACAAACCTCCAGCAGTTTGCCTGGTGGTAACAAATCCCAATCGTACCGAGAATCCCTATCCATATTGGTGACTCGATCATTTTCCAAATGGTCGGCTAACATGTTGGCTTTTCTTTTCACATGGACAAAGTTAACAGTTTTGATGGTTTGCGGGTGGGAGTGGATACGGTGAAAGACCTGCAAACCCTCTAATGCTTCGATACTTTATAAGGAGAAGTGCCATTACAAATTTTCTTGGCTGCTATAATGATCAATTCTGAGTCTAATTCAATGATAACATTATGCGAATTAGAATCCAACAGGATTTCCAAGAATTTCTCTAGTGCCATGAGTTCTACCATGTTATTAGTGGCCTTACCCAAGTGGCCATGGAAGATATTCTTTATTTGACCCTGTTCATCTCTTATAGCACCCCCAAAGCCAGATAACCCTAGATTGCCCTTAGATGCTCCGTCTATATTAACCTTTAGGAAACCATAAGGAGGAGGTTGCCAAATGTCACTATTTGCATTTATTTGACTTACTCTGTTGATCATTCCCTATGGGCTTATGCACTAGAGACCCAAATGAAGTATAATACTCACCTCTTGGGGTAGAGGAGGATCCTTAGGAAGTGTCCTCAACAGGCTTCTTACTATGTCTTTGAGCTACCTTAAAATTTGGTCAATTATGTGTTGTGGTCTGCTTGCTTTGTTTTTGAAGATCCGACTATTGTGCTCTTTCCAAACATTCCAGATAACAAAGCTTGGAACCAAAATATAGGATTTATTAATAATTTCATTCCTTGAGAAGTTGTTCCTCCAATTCTTCAAAGTATTGGATATACTGAGACTATCCCTATTTGAATGTCTAAAGATTGAGGCTACCCAGTCCCACACGTTGGATGTAAAGGGACAGAGGTTGAGAAGGTGATCCATCATCTTCTCTTGTGAGCCACAGAGGTAACAATCAGAAGGGCCAATAAAGCCTTTTTTAGGATATTCTCCCAAGCTAAGATTTTCCTTTGATTCACTAGCCAGATGAATAACTCTATTTTCATCCAGTGGGGGCTCTGCCATAGTTTCTTCTAGACTTGATTAAGATTCAAATAGTTAAATTTTGTTACTTCTTGTTTAGCTTCTTTGAGGTTAAATTTACCTTCAGTGTTCTTTCCCCATCTTAATTGGTCAGGTAAGGAGGATACTAGAATCCTTCTATGCTCTAGATCCTAGGTGAGAGCTTTTGCCTTGGCCTTCAGAGGACTCTCATCATTGTGGCCTAGATCCTTCCAAATCCTCCATTTTCCATTATTCCTTTCCTGGTCCCAGAAGTCTTTGACCATAAGTAGATCTTTGTTATCTGTGTCACTTTTGAGAGCTGTTAATTCATCCTTATATAGATTGGATTCCTATTTCTAGTTATCCTCCCAAAATTGTGTTAGGTTCCCTGCTTGAATTTCCTAGAAGCTATGTTGCTAAGAAATACTTTATTTTCCCAGGCAAATGTTCCAAATATGGGAGCCCCTAATTTTCCCTGACATTCTAATGTGATCCTTCTCCTACCAATACTTGGCATATTTTTGTTTACAAAGCTTAGCCCAGGGAGCTATCGACTCCTTAATCCAACTCCACCAAAGTTTGGCTCTTGAAACTCTACTAAGGGTTCAGGGTCATGCAGCCCCAAGCCACCATGGCTTTTGGGCTTGCATATATTATCCCAGGCTACTATAGCCCACTTCTTTTCCTCTTCTCCTCTACCCCACAGAAAATCCCTTTGTATGCTCTTGATCTACTGCTTAATACCTTTAGGAGCAGGAAGAGCTGAGAACATGAAAATAGGAATTGCCTGCAAGACTGCCTATGTGAGCACAAGGCGCCCTGCCAAATTTAGTGACTTGCATGTCCATTTTCTAACCTTGTCCTCAAGTTTGTTTATTATTGGCTCCCACACTTTCTTTTTTAGAGGTTTATTAGTAAGGGGTATGCCTAGATACTTGGAAGGTCGCTGTTACCTTTGAAACCCAAGAATTCTGGTAATATTTCTCTGAATAGCAATGTTAGTGTTAAAGAGAAAAAATTTTGATTTGTTGATGGTCACCTTTGTGCCTGCTGCCATAGAAAATTCATTTGAGATGTGTTTGATCTCTCTGGCTTCCCTGACTGTGGGTATGCCCTGCAGCATAGTCTCATCAAAAAATTGTTGATGAGTGTTTATCGCTCCATCTGAGGTGAGTTTGATACCCTGGATTCCTCCATCAGCATTTGCCATTTTGATCGCTCTGCCTAGCCCTTCCATCATGAGAACAAAGAGGAAAGGTGAGAGCAGATCTCCCTGTCTGAGACCTTTGGAGGGTGTGAAGGTTCTTGATGGAGCTCCATTAAGTACTATGGAAAAACTGGTTGTGGTGACAAGTGCCATAACCCATCTTATCCAATTTTGGTCAAAGCCATAGGCTCTTAGAACTGCTCTTATATAAGACCAACTTAGCTTGTCATAGGATTTCGATAGGTCCAACTGAATGATCATACCAGCTTGTTTATTGCTTTTGAGAGAATGTACCACCTCATGATCTTGGATGATGTTGTTGGGGATTTGTCTTCCTTCCACATAGCCCGTTTGTTCCTCCGAGATGAGAGATGGTAGAAAGAGCTTGAGCCTATTGGCTATCACTTTGGAAATAATTTTGTACACCACATTACATAAGGCTATGGGTTTGAAACCATCCAGAGTCATGGCATTTTACTGTTTTGGGATCGAAGCTATGAAGGAAGCATTAAGAGCCTTCAGAACATTTTTGGATTTTCTTGAGTCTTCCACAACCTCAAGGATATCCTGTTTGACTGTTTCCCAGCAGGCTTTGAAGAAGTCTACATTGAGCTCATTCGGGCCTAGGGCTTTTCCATTTTGCATTTCATTAATCACTTCACTAACCTCCTCTTATGACACTGGCTTGTTAAGATTGTGGTTGTCCCCTCTGGTGGCCATCTGAGGGATATACTGAGATAATTTGTCAATGAACCTATATCTATCCTCCAGAGGTTTCTCTGCTATACTGAGGAAGTGTTGTACAAGGAACGATTCCTTATCTTTGTGAGAGACAAGCTCTATCCCTTGAGAATCTTTGAGCTTTGTGATTCTGTTGTGTGCCCTATGAGCCATGGTGGATTTATGAAAGAGTTTTTTATTCCTTTCTCCCTCTCTAATCCACTATATCCTTGATTTCTGTCTCCAAAAAATTTCCTCTTGCAAGCATCACTCTTCCCATTCTTCCTACAAAGAGTCAGTTAACTTTTTCCGCTCCTCGGTAAAGCCATCTGTGATGCTAATTTGATTGATCTCCTAGAGCTTTTGCTCAGCTTCTCTTTTGGCTTTGAAGGTATCACCAAATTCCTTTTTGTTCCAATCTTTATGTTTGGACTTGATGTGTTTGAGTTTCTGTTGGAGCATGAACATTTTGGTGCCTTAAATGTTCAAATCCTCTCTCCACCACTTGTCAATATTACTAGTGAATTTAGGGTGAGAGGGTCAGGGATTTTCAAACCTGAAAGGTCTATTTCTTGGTGTGCCCGTAAAGGTGGCTTCCAACTGTACAGGCTAGTGATCCAATCCTCCAAAGGGTAGAATAGAAGCTTTCATGGCAGGGCCTGTGAGAAAGAGGTCCTCTAAAATAATAAATCTATCAAGTTTGGAGGCAACTTGAGAAGCCCCTCCCCTCTTCTTGTTCTAGGTGAAGGTTCCATTTATTGTTTTAGTGTCCACTAGCCCCATGTTCATTATGAATTTCTGGAAGGCCATGGAGTCTCTTCCTAGCTGTCTAATACCACCTTTTTTTCTCTAAGAGAGATCTTATCATATTGAAATCTCCTGCAAAGATCCAGGGCATATTGGGGTGTATTGCTCTTAGATCCTTAAGGGAGATGAGAAGCTTGAGTTTGTCTGCTAACTCTTGAGGTCCATAAACATTTTTGATCATGTATATTTCCTTATCACCTACAGGTTGACATACCAAAGAAAAATAGTAGCATCCAGGATTCCAAATTTCTGTGGATCCCAAAGCGTGAGAATCCCCCCCACCGAGTTGCTTGCTTTAACCTCTAGATACTCATACTTTATTAGCCACTTATTATGAATTTTTCTAATATTATCTATCAAACATTTTGTCTCCTGAATAAAAATCATATCTGGTTTTTCTTCTTTGGTTCTATTACTTAGATTCATTTCTTTCCTTCTATTTCCTATGCCTCTAATATTCTAGATTGTGAGATTCATTAAGAAAGGTTAGTAAAGGAATAACTGGTAAGATCTTTCATCTTACCTGAGTTAATCAGTAGTTTTCCACATTCCTTCAACAACTCATTCTATCTTTTTCTTCCTCTTTTCCTACTTGAGTTGTTTGGAGATTGTGCTTGTACATTCTCCATCATTTTGACCCCACTATGCTCTTGGCTTTCATGATTTCTTTTGACTCCAGTTCCCTTCGATTGTGCTCTCCATAGAAAGAGTTGTTGCACCCTATCATAATCCTCTTTTGGTAGGGATTCCACTCTTGTGATCGTCCCTTGTTCCGGAAATTTTTCTAGATATAGATTTTCCCTATCTAGAATCTCCTGTATTTCATGGTCCTCCATTCCCACTTCACTTGGAGTCATCTCATGGTCCCTACTTATCTCCATATAGCTTGGTAGATCATCCTTTTGATGGTTGTTTACTATGATATCCTCCATGTTAGCTTCCTTTTCCTTCTAATTGATTATGTTCTCCATATCCTCGACTGTTTCCTTGTTCCTCTCTTCTTCCTCTACGACCTTGAAATGATTGTGTCTTGAATGTCTATCCTCATTCGTCTTCTTTTGTGGATGTTTGCCACCTTTCCCTTTGCTCCCAACATTGGTGAAACCCTCGTGATTTTTATCCTCAGTAATTTTCGCATTTCCTTCCATATTGTTTGCTGGGCAGTCTCTGAATAAATCCCCATGTTAATGCTATTTTCCATATCTAAATGAGATGTGTTCATGTCCACAGTCTGCACCCATTTTTCATCATACACTTCTAAAATTATCGCTTCCAGAAGAGCTCCCGATACGTCCATTTCTACACATTTTCGGGCGAAGGAGGTATATTTTCCTTTCAGAGTCGCCTGTGAGATCTTTAGAAAATGCCCCAGCTTGTTGCCATATGTTTTCAAAGATTCTGGTAGCCAATAATCCAAAGGAAGGGAGTATAGTCTAATCCATACCGGTACCGATGTGAATGTTTCACATTCCGAGACAAAGTTCATCATCCATGGCTGCATATAGAGTCCTGCAACAGTTTAGAGATATGGTTCTCCCTCGAACACTCTATCTTTATCCTCTAGGCTCGTGAACACCACTGTGAAGAAACCATTTCGCTTCCAATGGCTCCTTATCCAGATGTGTAAGACCTTCTTCGTCCGCCATAAACCCATAAATTTGCATATCATCGCATGTTTTGTCATATGATCCCTATGCACTTGAAGCACTTGATCGCTCAATATGACCTAGGGAATAATGCTCGACTTGGGTTTGCGTACCTCAGTTTTCCTTATGGAATTAGGTTTTCCATCGTTGCCTCCATTTTCTTTCTCCTTATTTCTTTATCCCCTTCTTGTTCATGAAGTCCGTTTCTTTCCAATGTTCTTTTGCTTCTTGCCTCTTATACCTTCTCTAGAGGTTTTTTAAAATGATGCTTTCTTACATCCTTCTTTGTATCTGTAACTACCTTACTGTAGGAGGGTGCAACACTCCCCGTGCCTCTTGGTACCCAAAGTCAAAACCCTAGTGCCAACTTCAAGACGAGCCCTTCAAATTTGATCACTGGCTGCACCTATGACAATAATAATTTAAAATTTAATATCGAATTAAGATTTAATATCCGGTATTTCCTCTAGCTAGCCATCTTTATCATTGACTTTATGTCATGTGCACTAATATCCTATTTACTTTCTGCGTGGATCCCTCTCTATTTATATTTCCACCCGGCTCCTTGTATTCATCATCTGATCTCATTTCTTTATTTACATTTTCACTGCCTCACATTTCCTTCTTTCTGGAATTTTTTCTCTGTTCGACTTCAATGGCTTCGAAGCTCGTAGTGTTTGGCATTTGCATTTTTGCCCTCTTCCTGCTATCTCCTGCAACAGCTATAGATCATGATCGTGCCTCTCGAAAACCGCAAGCAAGGCCCGCGCTCTCACGGGGTAAAATACCATGGAATGACTGGTGGCTCTTCTGTCTTTCTTTCGAATGCAATTTCAAACAAAATTAAAAAATAAAGAGAGTTCTGAGCACATGCAATTTGAAACAACGAATATCTTTCTAACCATCCAATTTGAAAAAATAAAAATAAAATAACAACAACAAACGTCTTCGTAACACATGAAATTTAAAAAAAAGAATATCTCAACAAAGGGTTAATCGAAGACTTCGTTACTGATTGTAAAAGTGTTTGACGTGTGTGTTTAGGGCTGACATAGGCTCAGTATACGCGGGCGCCGACAAGTTGGTGCTGCATGTGGTGCGAGGACGTGTGCTGCCGATGGCCAGGGGCAGGGTGCTAGATTGAATAGTAATAATATTTGGGTGCCACGGACGCTGTCAGATGATATCGAAGACGCTAGTTATATGCCATGTTGTAGGGATCGATCTAGATAAAACTAGACTCTATTACCGTTTAGGTTTGTTCTTTTATGTTTGTTTAGGAGTTCACAAGACATGCAATAAGGTGGAAGGTTTTAACAACGGTATGTTTTGGTCAATGATAAATTTGTTCTTTCAGTGTTTATTAGTCTTTGCCCTCCGGGCCTGGCAGGGACTATAGTAATCGATTCCTTTCGATTGCATTAGTCTGACACAGGAACCGATAAATCTATTTCTGTTAAACCAAAGTTAAATCAAAGTTTGGCGATATGCTGGTGATATGTCCCACTAAATTTTATGTTTACCGATGCGTGTAACCAATGGCAGCAACGATCGTCTTATTTGGCCTCAGTACGAGGTATGCGATCTCAAAACTTAGGAAAATGTTTTGGTTAATTAGTACAGCTTCGGCTCAGTGAAGTAATGCTATCTTTGGGATAGCATTAGTTGGGTAACATTTAATGTTAATTGGTTGTTAATGAGAATTGGGGGTATCGTAAATTTATGAAACAAGGGACAGATGTTATCCCTTATATGTTGCCAGTCGATTGCATGGAAGCAGTGCGAGTGTGTGTCAATTTGCATGTCAGCAAGGAACATCTTGAAGCCCTTATATTTCTAAACAACCGTATGCGCTGTGTTCTATTGAGAAATATACATAGAAATCACTCAAAAGTGAATTGCGGAATGCTTTTCAGGCAAACTCACCTCAGTGGCATGGCTTAAAGGACGAAACTGCGATTCCGCTGCTTCAAGCTTGTTTGCCATTTCTCTTTTCTGCTGCTCAAGTTCCTTGTTCAAGTCGCGCAATTGGGTAAGTTCAACCTTCAAATCTTTCATTTTCTGTGACTGCTGTTCTACGTTTGCAGAGTTCTCGGTTTTCAGACAATCAATTATCTTATTCAAATATTCAATTTCACCACACTTCGTGCTGAGCTCTTTCTCCAACTTGGCAACTTTATGCAGTGCCCTATTTAGCTCTTCCTGCTTGAGTAGAGCAGCGACCTCTCTAATGTCGTTCGGTGTTGCCTCCTGTAAAGTCACCACGCCACCCATCACAGGTAAATAGTTTCAGAAATTGCCCATCAGGTAAATACTTTCAGAAATTTCTAAATTTCTAATTGAAGTAATTTGACAACAATCAAGTACGAAGCCTAGTGTGGCCCTGTTAACTATTTCTAAAAAAGGCTGCAATAATTCTATTTTGTTCTTTTCAAAATAAACTGTAAAACAACTAACAGATATTACAGAATTGTTGTGCAAGTTACTCGACATTTCTTTCGGTTGATCTTGCAAGCGGCGCACGGGAATCTCGACGGTGGCCCCGGCTTCCCAGAGGTAAGGTTGTTCATCTGCAAAACAATTCCTCATTTAGTATGGTCTGTTCACAGCAGATTCTTAGTATTTTTTTTCCCTTACAATTGCTTACCTTTCCGTTGCTGTGTGAAGCCACAGTATCGTAAAACAAGATGGAGTAATACAGGGAAACGCGTTGTTTCTCATCCACACAAATAACACCCCTGCGATTATATTCTCTCTTAGTATCCGTTTAGGGGCATTCCCTGCTTAAAAATTTTCCAATTTAAGTGAAATATAAGGGACAGATCCTCTGGAAGAGCATTATATTACAGTTGAAGAAGAATGGAAGATATTAAGGTTGCTGTTTTGGCAGGAGAATCTGCGAAATGCAATTCATTTTTAACAAGAATGAATTATTTCAATGAACCCTTCAACTTGGAGATCAAACATAGTTTCACACATAAAAGCATGCAAATAACACAAATTTTTCTTTATAATTCATCAAGGAGGCTAAAAACGAACTTTTACTTAGGAAATTACAAGATAAGCTTCAAAGATTCCAGCATGTACAGAGATAATCCGAAATGCTGAGGATGTATACTGAGAGTAGATATATGGAAATTAAAATGAAGACCTGCACATTTATTTACCTAAAAAATGACCACCGCTTGTCCAAAATGAAGCATGAAATAAGTAAATTTTGAGAAAGGGGTGATTTTCTGCTACGTTTGAAGAAAATTGGAAAATTAAACCACAAGTTACCGCAATCGTAGCTCAAACCGCCAAGTATAAACGGAAAATGTAAAAAATATTGCAAATTTCCAGATCTGTCGGCTCATGACACTACTTACAGGTGCAGATGCGCTCGAATATATCCAGATGTTATGGTGTCAACTCAAATTCTCCGTTATTTACAAAATTTACTGCATTTAGATCATCAAAACCTCTGAGATCGGAAGATAAACTCCACGCCCCAAGCTTTAAAATTCGAAATAAGAGTTGTCTGCTCTGAGTAGCCGTCGCTTGCAATTTCTGAAATTTCGACCAATTTAGGCAGATAAAATCGGCCGACAAAATGAACAAAAGCGATCTACAGATTCGACAGGATGGAGGTGAATCAGAGGAGGTGAATCAGAGGAGAGGAAAACCTGGGCGCGACGGAGTTGAAATACTGGAGCAGTCCAGGTTGCGAAATGGAGGAGTTCGATACCTTCTGGAAGCAGAAATTGATTTATAACAACAACGATGGCAATCGTTCTTACATGCTGCTTGACACCTGCAATGCAGAAAACACCTGCTCCCTGGCCACGCGCAAACACAACATCGGATCACTTTAGAATCTTATCCAAGTAATGGAACATTATGATATGAATAATAAAAACAAAGAAATAATGTTAATTTAATTTAATATAATACAAATAATATCTGCCAAGAGCCTGATTCCGAGGACATGGCGACGCCCTCGTCTGGCGATGGCCGGGACCAAATCGCTCACGACCTCTTGCACGATTTTGCCTTTTGTTAATCTGCAACGCTCTCGTTCATGGCCCGACAGCCACTGGCACAACATGGCTCCGAAAGGGTATTTCTCAGTCTATGTCGGGCCGGATTGCAAGATTCTGTACACCATGAATACAGATTGTGATGGCGAGGATTCTCTGAACGGGGACGACGCCTGCCTGGAGCTTCTCAACGACAGGGCTCTGGACATTCTGAACTAAATTAGTGTATCTGTTATCATATCTTAGCTCGGATGGTTGGCCTTCCAATGAAATCTCCCTTTCTTTGTCTATGTGCTTTATATCGTTGTATTGTGATCAGTTGGGCCTATGGACTAAACAAACGCCGCTAAACCAGAGAGCTTACAAACAAGTCTCGACTTCACAGACAGCATGCAATGTTGATAAACAAGCACATGGCTTGCATGCACGTGGCTTGCGTGGTTTTCTCAGAACAATTCTATGCATATTGGACTGGAGTATACTTAGTGTTGCGCATAATGTTGTCATTGACGACAACAAGCGTCATTGAATGTCACTTTTCTCTGTTTATTAAAATCTGTTGAAGCTCCTTATCTACACATCAGGTATACATTACACTTTTTCTATCTATTTATATTGCATATATAAATGCTTTCTGGCATTCCAATAAAATAAACCTTTAGAATTTAAACAATCCATTCTATTTCTAATATCTAGAATCCACAGAACGGCAATAAAAGCATAAATCCACACAACTACAATAGCATGTAAAACAAAATTTGGGATTTCTCGTTTTTAATGGTTTACAATCAGGTGCGGTCCTCTCTCCCCATCTTAATCTTGCATGGTCTATAATTTGATAATATTAAGGCTTTCATGTTTAGTTTGAACAATACCATAGGTTGACTATTCAGATTTGGAAAAAAATACGAAAGGTATAACCACATTTATTCGAGCAGATCTAGATTTAACATCCATTGTGGTCTGGGATATAAAAGGGATCACTAATTCATTTTTTTAAACAAGAACAATTTATATATTTACATTAAATAATGACAGGAGATAAGGCTCCGCTAATTGGTTTACAATGTTTCGTTGGCTACTTTATTAACATCTGTTGGACATGACCTTCAAAAGTATTCAATGCAGGTGCTTGCCAAGAGCTTAATCCAACTCTATTCTCTGCAGACAATTCTTCCTCTCTCTCGCTCATTGTGCTTACCTCAACGATTCTTTTCTCTCTCTCGCTCATTGTGCTTACCTCAGCGATTCTTTTCACTTGGCTATATAACCTGAATGTTCCTCGCAGTTTTGTGTCAAAGTCGACCCGAAATTACTACTTGCACTTTAGACTAGAGTAGCTTCCTCCGTCTGTAGAGTAATTGGACTTACTAGCCTTGTAAGAACTACTAGCCCTATAATAAGTACTAGCAGCTTTAGTTTATGCAGTAGGTCTACGTGCTTTAGTCCACAGTCTAGAGAAGGGAGTCGAAATTCAATAAAGGCAACGTAAGTTTTAGGGGAGGCTGCTGGTGGCTGGACCAGCTAGACAAGGACTAGCTGCCATGCAGCCTCTCTTGTTTATATTTGTTTGGGAATTAAAAAGACATGCAATAAGGTCGAAGGTTTTAATTATGATATGTTTTGATCAATGATAAGGGATAAATATGTTGTTTTTGTGTTTATTTATGTTTATTTGCGACTTAATAAGAAATGCAATAAGGTTTAAGGTTTTAATTATGATATGTTTTAATCAATGATAAATTTGTTGGTTTAGTGTTTAGTGTTTATAATAAGTTTTAGCTATTTTGATGCCAGGTTTCGTTTATTAAATATTTTAATCTTTATTTGTTTGTGTTTTAAAAAGTTCTTGTGTGATTATGACAAGTTTTAGTTATTTTGATGAGTTGTTTGGTTTATTAAATGTTTCAATGTTTACGTTTTTTAAAAAATTATGAATATTTCATTTTTGTGATAATTTTCTATTTAGATTTAGGGTTTTAGTAGGAAGAATGTCAAGTGAGAATAAAAAAATGCTATAAATTTTTATCATATTTTTGTATGTGTAATTATTTGACATTGAAATATTTGTTATATATTTGATATTTATATGTTTTCTAAACAATTATGAATATTTCATTCTTGTGATAATAGCCTATTTAGATTTACAGTTTTTAGAAGGAAAAATGTCAGGTGAGATTAAAAAATGGTATAAATTCTTATAAAAATTTTCATTTTTTTATTTGCAATTATTTGACATTGAAATAATTGTTATATGCTTGATATTTAATGTTTGATATTTGTTATGTCTTTAATATTCAATAATTTAAATAATCCTTTTTAAATTACATACATCAACAACTAAATAAATTATATGTAACATCCACCAACACTAAAAACTTCCATTTACTACGGTTTGATTTTGAATTTAGCATAGCGTCAATATATATGTGTTAGCATGTAAAAGTCTGGCTAACTCATGGTTATATTTCCATGTTGCCATGGTTGGAATTTCTTGATTTATTTTGCTTTTTGGCATATGCAAGTTTATATATGTCTTATTAAGTTTATGTTGACATTATTAACCATATTTACGCTCAAGACATACCCCATATGATTCCCTTTACGCTTGATATCCCAATGATTAATGTTTTTGGGTGAATTTCTACCCTGCCACGAGAGGTCTCCCGAAGACTCTTCCAGCTATCACCCAAGAGAGGGTTGGGATATCTGATGGGATAGGCCCTAGGTGGCAGCCTCTCTCTTGTTGATCTCCAAACCCTGGATTTGACAGCCCATGTTACCAATGGGGAGGGTAGCCTAAGTGCCTACCACCCCATCGTCACATGATTCAGTCATTTCCACTTCGTGAGGGCAAGGCCAGGCTCTACAACTCATCATAACACAATTTTCTATGAGGTTTCCGAAAATTACTTTTGCAGTTACGTACACGGCATAGTTAAGTCATCTCTGAGAGTCATTAATGTCCTGAATTTGTTTACCTGGTGTTCATACCCTTGTGATATGACAAGGGAGTTTCCATTTTTTTTGTCTAAGCTTATACCTTCATATTTTCATTATTATAGGTTTCTTGGTGGAGAGCTCAGAGGAGGCTCTCATGCTTGCAACTTCTTGATTGAACCTTCGTTCCTCATTCTTTGAGGAGGGAGGTGAGAACAATTTGAGTTGGTTGGAGAGGGTTTTCCCTTTTTTTTTCCTTAATTTGCAAGTCTTTGATGTTGATGGTTTATGGCAGGCCCACAGTGGAGGTGGACCTCATCAACGAGTACAACAAAACCCCAAGGTAAAATTATATTTACCTCTACTCTATCCTCCTGATACTGTTTTTGTATTTATGAAAATTTTGTGACAAATATCTATGTTGGATTTTCATTTTAATAATATTTAAGATGAGAATTTGGGCATTTCTTGTTCAAGAGTATGGTTAGGGTCAACTATATTTTCACATAGCTTTCATTTCTCCTTCCTTACTTTTGATGTTCTCTAGCCAACTTTTTTTTGCAACCAAATATGGGAACAAGTTGGGCATGCACGACACCACTCTGTTGTTTACTTGTGGAAGGAATAATCTTTTAATAGATTTTTAGAGTAGGTTTCATATTGTCAAATTTGGCTCCCTTCGTGGATTTTCTTTTGAACTGCATGAGCCTGTTCATATACTTTGTTTAAATTATAGCGTCGTCAATGGGTTTGCTACAATATTCAACACATTTTACAATGCCTTATTGGTAGCCTCTTACTCGAGACCACCGGACATGGGTTTAATTGCATGTAGACTTTACTTATATATGGTATGATATTTCGATATTTGCAATTATGTTGTTAAACCTTATAAATTTCTTGGAATTGTTGGAGAGTCTAATTCCAACCATCTATTAGGTGTCAAAATCGTCTCTCCAAGTGTCGTAGTTCATTTTCAGTTACTCCAGTTTAAGTCAATTTCACTTGTCATTTATTATTGATTTTTACAATTTAATCTAATTTTACTGAGTCATAATACTGAGAAAAATAATCCTTTACTCTACATTTTGTTCTCTTCAAATTTTGTCATCGTATAGGTTAGGTAAGACTCTTTGAAAGAAATAAAGAGAAAAGTCAACCTGCATAACACTCTTTGAGAGAGCAGGTTTGAAGAAGTCTCTTCCGAAGAAATAAAGAGAAAACAAGTTTGGAAAAAGAAGACCGAAATTTAGAAAAAAAAACAAATTCCAAGGTAACGCATCCGAGAATTTTATCGAAATGAGTTATTAATGCACCCCAACTATTCAAGGGATGTTTTAAGTGTTACTAAGGCAGTTGAGAAGGCTAAAGAGGCGTCAGTTTCAATTACATACATACATCTTCCTCTAACGGATCGGGCCTTCATATCAGAGTGCGTTAGCCAATACATGACAAAAAGGGAGAGCCTCACGAGGCAGAAAAAGTCAAGGAGAGCCCTTTTAAAGCAAATACGTTTGTTCTTTTAACAAAGTCATTGTTTTTTCATAAAAAAATGTCCCTTAAAATGACTCTTTTTTTTAAGGAAGGTTGTGCTTTATTCAAAAGGTTTAAAAGGGCTTCGTATCATGTAATTTGGGCTCCAATTGTATTTAAAGGGTTCATATGATTTTTAATGGTTTCGATGTGTTGTCTTATGCGATAATTTTAGGTTTATTAATTAGGCGAGAGCATCTAAAATGTTTTGTTGTTTTAAAAGTTTTTTGGATGATAAATTTTATGAGTATATTAAGGTAGGTGTTTAAACCTTATTAATGTTACATATTAAAAAAGGGTTGATTCTTTATCTATGAATAGTAATTTGATTTAAAAGTGTATGGAAAGGCAGAATTGTAAGAGGCTATGGTTTCTTATCCAGATTGGATTTTTAGAAAATTATAAGAAAGCATGGAAGTAAACAATGTTTACAGCCCAAGAAAATATAGTTAACCTTCTGAAGATGGTTGATAATTTATAAATGTAGAGGACCTTATAGAGGAAAACAGTCCAATAAAATAATCCCTAAAATAGATTATAACTTCAGGCGTTTTTAAGATAGATTGATATTCAATTTTCTCATACCCAATTATCTTCATAAAACTTAAATACATGTAGAATAACAAAATGAAATTAGAAAATTAAGATAGACTCACAAAATAACAAGGTGTTTGAAGAAAATCCAGAATCCTTTCATTAATGTGAAGCAATTTCAGTCTCATACAATTTTTATTTTAGAAAACTCATGCAAGGGTTCAACCCTTAATACATTGAACTGCTACTTATTTATACAAAAATATGGATTCTAGAAAGATTTGAACTGATTTACAAAAAGAGTACAAAAATGTAGGGTTGCTTAAATTGTTGAGATTGTTGGCACTATCTTTGAGGAATTTGTTAATGAATTGGTCCCCAGAATGTTGTCTTGTTGTCTGTATATTGGAGATAAAACTTTTACTCGATAATATCACAGAATTGATCCCATCATTCATCAGTTGGTATAGAAAGATTTATTAGCTTTCTATACACTTCATCTTCCTTAATATATTTCTCAAAAGTGGGATTATTGATGAAAATATGCTTTATTTCATGTTTGATAGTTAAATAAAACTCCAAGGCATCTATGAAATATTTTCCTATGATAAGTCCTTTGATACTTGCAAACTTGGATGTGTTTATGGCAATGCTCTAATCATTCTTACAATAATCTTCCAAGCTAATTAATATGTCATTTGGTGCTACTAGCCCTGGCAGTGCTCTTTGATTCAACAAATTCAATTTAGTATGAAATATCTTGACAACATATTCTATAGCTTCAGACATAGTCTCCAATTGGGTCATTAAATTCCTTTTCTGTAATATTCTTTTGATTTCTAGGATGGTCTTATTTTATCTATAATCTGAATTTGCTCCAACTCTAAGCTAGTCTTCAAATTCAATACTCTAATCATCTAGATAGATGGCCAAACCTCAGTTATGGCATGACTTGTATCTACCCAGATTCTTTACTTGGCTTTGGCCAAGGTGTGAGCATTTAATGACTGATTTTCTAATTGGTCAATATAATTGGAAATTTGATGATATTTATGCATCTCTTCCACTAAGAGGGTATCATTTTTTATTTTTTGTGCTTCTATATGCTTTATCTTTTTTTGGAGCTTTTAATTTTCTTGTATCTAAAGAGCTAGTTCCTGTACAACATTATTTATATCATTCAGTGTTGATGTCGAATCCCCTATTATATCTTCCATTGTGATTGTTATGGATGTTACTAGAGCTATAATTAATTGTGCAGCCTCTTCGTTTTCCTTAAGTAGCTTCTCTATCTATTCCTCCATCTCTTCATCTTGAGATTTTGCTCAATGATCAATTTGAGCATGTCTTTTGTATGGTGTTCACTTTCTTCTATCTCTTTTGTCAATGGATCTTTTGTATAAGGCAACTTCAGATGTTTCCTTAGTGCTACAATGTATGCATTCTTTTTCTTAATGATCTTCTCCACTGCTTTGACATCATTGGGATCATAACCCAGCTTGATCACCAAATCTTCTAGTGTTTTGATTTTGGTGTCCTTTCATAATGAAGAAATTTTTGTCCAATTTCAACTGTCTTTCGACATTTGTGAGAGATGTCCTTATATTTGAAAGCTCTATGGATGTATTTTTCATGGTGGAGAAAATCATTTCTATAGAGTGTCTATGCATATCCATTTAGTCAACAAGATGTATTAACTTTGCATCAAATGAGAATATAGCCTTATTATAATCTGTAGAAGTTTTTGGAGATGGTACTTGAGCGTATAAGAATCCCATTTGCATTGATCCTTTCTCACTATCAAATGTTGTTAACAACATGTGCTAGGAGGTAGAACTCTGCTTCCAAAACTTAGCAAAGGTGTTGGACTTTAGTGTTTCATTTTTCTACTTAATCTGCAAAAACTTGTTGAATATATTGGGATCATCAACTTCACACAATTGAGTTGATTGTGATTTGTCTAAAGGATTCTATGAGGCCAAAAAGGATGGGGTGTTAGGGAGGTGTTCTTCTGACCCTATGGAAAATTGTAAACCTCTCATAAAAATAGTCTACTACTCTTCCTGATTTGGAATAGTGACATCTTTTGCAAGGAAACCATTATATCTTCAAGGACATAGCCTTGGGAGGATGAGGCAAGTCAGTCAACATTGTTAGTACGGAGTAATTTAAAGGTGATGTAGCAGACACAGAGAACCATGGGCCTTGCAGTTGAAGTTCCCGCCACTGAAAAATTGGTTGGAGAAATTCGTCAGGCTGATGCGTAGGGAACAATAGACCTATATGTGTTGAAGATTGAATTCAATGATTTGTAGACAAATATTGAAGCACCACAAACAGAGTGACTTAACGACGAGTCACGACTTTGTGTTGCGGGCCTATTGGGACAGGGTCCCCTTGGGTAAATTTTGCAAATAGTTTTGTTCTCTTTGTAAAGTCTCCACATTTTCAAGAGTGGAGCATGAAGGTATTTAGCATTCAAAGGGGATTTATGAAAGTCAAATCCCCTTAGTATTTTATAAGTTAAGATGTTTTATGACCCGCCCATGGTTTGCAAACCATGGTATTGTAATGAAATATGTTATAAGGAGTCATAGTGAGTCATAGGGGAAAATCTATCAATGGAATATCTATCTTTGGGCAAGTGATCTAGGTTGAAAGAGTTTGTTTTCTATACTTAGGTGAAGGGGAAGGCTCATGCAGTTATGTGCGTGGAGACCCTGGTAAGTCTACAACTTAATTCACAGGCCCCTCCAACTGTGTGCATAGGGAAGGCATAGTTTGTAATAGACAATATAAATATACTAAAGACTATTTTGGATCTATATCTTTGCATATGTGCGTTTATGTTTACTTCTGAATTTATTGAGTATTCACCCTGGTTACTATAATTTATTATGAGACATGCTACTAGATGTGCAAAAGTGGTAGATCTAGTCAATTACATAATGTTATGAATGTTTAGAACATTTAGCAAAGAATTAGATATGTTTTTTGTAAATTACCGTAATTTCCATATTTCAAGGGTTAGGGTTCACGAAGGTCAGAATAAAGCCCTAGGAGTATGAGGGACACATAATATAGACCGCTGGATGCAGAAATCTAGTTCTGTCATCCCCTAATATTGCCTCGGGTGAGATTGCAACTTGTGCTACACAGGTTGTTGTTGAAAGGGCCGACAATGTAGGGTTTTTTTGTTTGCCGCAACTAAGTCTAAACCTGGGTCCAAACCCCCTCAACTCAATAGGCTTCATGGAGTTTCTTTATGGGATTATTGCATATGTCATGTTTGTTTAAATGTGGAGATGTTTTTGATGTGGAGATGTTTTTGATGTGGCTAACATGCGAATTTGGAGTGCTTGGTGGAAACATATCCATGTGAATTTTCCATAATTTCGTTTTGACATTAGTTTTATTGGGACACAATTTTGCAAGTCATAGAATGCAGTTAAATGATATTTATTTTGAGATGCATCGGTGGATTGTGTGGAGTTTTTTGTTATATATAATGTATTTATATTATGTTTTTTCGTTATTTTATTTGTGGTCTATCTTGGTTATGGATAATTTAAAACTAAAAAAATATGATTGCAACAGATGTGTTCACAATTGTGAAGCAAAACAATGAAATAAGTATCGTTCATAAATTTACCAAAGTTTTTTTTTCTTAATTAGTATGTGTGTGAAGTTTGTTTCCTAGTGGGAGAGTGTGGAACTAGGTGAATAATGAAGGATGATGAATCATAAGAACACAACTAAAGGGAAATTAGTAACTTAGAGCTCAACGAAATTTATCCTTAAAGTCATAACTTTCTTGAAAAGAAACATATAATTGAATAGAGATGTCTAAAAGACACATTTATTAATGAGAAATATTACATGTAGACCACATGTATGGGAGGGGTATAGTTGTTCTTATTGGCTCTTGATGTCTCTACTTTTGGGGTAGAGAGGGGATGGTATGCATGTTGATGGAGTTATTCCTTGTTTTGCCTATATTGGTGCCTAGAGGGGCTTGAAGGAAGGCTTTGTCAACCTTCAATTTTGAGTAGGTTCGGTATCTACTGCTAGCGTCTTCACCTTTGGGAATGGGGAACAAAATATTATGCACAATAGCATGGAGCTTCTTTCAAGGTCTACAATGGTGCGTGTAGAAATGTTCTGTGCAAGGGGAAGTGTAACCCCTTCAGGAGTGGAAGCCAAACTCATGGTGAATAATGAGAACTAGAGTATCGAAGTTGCCATATGTGGAATTTCCCATCATATTTAGCGGAAATTAGAAGGGATCGGAAGATGTTGACAAATATGGGGTTGAATATTAGGTGCAGTAGCACTGGAGAACATATGGAATAGTGAAAGTTGCTGGAACAAAGTAGGGGTGGGGGTTTGTGGAGATTCTTCTAGCGAGCCATCATGATGGAAAGCAACTTGATATGGTATATGTAGAGGTTAGACCTATTTCTGGCATAGGCATGAGGGGTTTCGTCTGATGCATTTGACATGGGAGGGGAGAGATCCCTTTGTTTTTCATGGTGAAGGCAATGATATAATTAGATGTGCTTAAGAGAGCAGTGGTGTCGCTTTATAGTGTTGATTAGGTGCATATTGTGGCTCCCCCAAAGAGGTAAACACTACGCATGGAAAAGGCAAGTTGGTTGCTCAGAAAACCGAGGGCTTTTGTTTGTCATAAAATGATGCTATGTGTGGCAAAGGGTAGTTGGTTGGTGTGATCACCAAGGGTGGTCTTTGGTAAGTAATGATAGTGCTTGTGGTGAATGATGGTTGGTTGGTGTGACAGGAAAGGGTGTTTCTTGGTCAGAAAGGATGGTACACATGGAAAATGGTGGTTAGTTTTTGTGATGAGTGAGGGTAGTCTTTTGATCAAAAAATGAGGACACGTGTGGTCATGCTTGATTGGTTATTGAGGTGGCAAGCGTAGTAATTTGTGAGAAATGGGGTCATTGTCGAGGCATCCTACATTGTTGGGGTCAGATGTCAGAGGTCGGGTCAGGTGCAGAGAAATAGTGGGGGGAGGAGAAAGTTGACCCTGCCTATACCAACTGAGGTCGAAGGTCATGATGGGTGGCGAGGAATAGTCGTGGGAGGAGAGGGTCGACCCTGACTATGCCGACAAAGGTAAGAGGTTGGGATGGGTGCGGAGGAATAGTCAGGGGAGGAGAGTGTTGACCCCGAATGTGTTGAAGCAGGTTGGAGGGAGGAAGGGATGTCAATGAATAATGTTGGGGTAGGAGGAGATAGGGAAAACCAACTATGGGATGATGCCATGGCACAGGGTGGACTGAGCGCAAGGTAGATTGTAGAAATAAAAAATTGGAAAATTATATGTTCCCTTGGGATAGCTACATTTCCAAAGCAACAGTTTCAAAACATAGACATCCCCTTGGTATCTATTTGTGGGCCAGGGAATGTGGCAATTTGAATGTTCAATGAAGGGACAACGATGTAAATTTGCAATTTAATTTGTTGTATGTTATTTGCATCGATATGTTGTCTTGCAAATCAAACAATGTGCTTGAGTGTTATTTTTTGTGTTATGTGTGTGTGGATTGTGTAGAGTGATTTATTATTGGTTATATGAGAATGCAAAAGTAGTGGTTTTCTATGTATTATAGTAATAGAGATGTTGTTTATATATATGTATGTTTGTGTAATATGCTAGGTTGAGTGTGAGTATTTAAAGTTTATTTAGTATTGAAATTTGTTTCCTCTGTAAGGTGTATGTTCTTAAACAGATATAGTTTTTGAGCATGTCAGATGGGAAAAAGGATTGAAAAGAAAAATTAAAATTGAGTTGAAATCTAGTGTAGAAATGTGAAGTGAAGGGACAAAGAAAGTGTGTATTTAAATGAGTTGCATCACCTGGTTCACGTGATAGAGTAAATGAATATCATTGGCAATGGTTACAATAGAACAAGGATGCAGTAAATGCATGCAAAAGAGATTTGTAATCACGAAAACAAAAGAGAATTGATGATTCATTAACATGACTGAGTGGAAAATGGTACATATAGGAATATCAGTAGTATGATGGGAATAAGATTTTCGTGATAGTTTTCCCTTGCATGGATGTTGAAGATGTTAATATTTGTGTGGCAAAGTGAAAATTTCTTCTCATTGTGTTTTGTTTTTCCAACATTGTGTTTGCAAAGAAACTGTTGTTGCACGCCATAATGTTGGTTCCTCTGCAAAAAATAGAAGAAATGGACTATCAGAATGTTTGCACATTCATAGGGGTGAGCACTTTCCAACATTGGGTTTCATTGGTGGTAACAATATGGTGGGTGACACGAAAGGGAATTTTAGTCAATCTTCTAGCAAGATCAGATGAGGCATTAATTCTACAAACTATATAGTGAATATCACAACTCCACCAGACTTTGTTCATGCTCAGTCTCTTGGAAGATAACATGTGAATCAACTATTTTTTTGTTTCGATAGGATTTTTACATGTGCATGGAATATATTAATTTTTTTTTATGTTTTTTGTTCTTTCATTGGTTTGTGCATACCAATGTTGGAAGTTATATTGGTAGAGAAACAAAGGTAGAAGGAAAAAAGAGTTTGTGCATTCATTGAGTTGGGTTACAGTAATCTTAGGTTTTGCTAATAGTGGTATGCTTTATTATATGGTTAAGAATTTGCGACAAGGAGTTAGGAATGTCAGGACAAGTGTGTCTAGAAGCAAGTGTGTAGACAATGTTTCTATTCCTATGGAGTCTATTTAGAGTTCCTCTCGTCAAAAATTACATGTTGTGGAAGTGGATTTATTTTGTTGGGATTTGTGCATTTTAATATGTGTCTAGAAATTTTTATATTTGTATTTTAATCATTTTTTTCCTTTTTATTGCAGAGAAATATTGGAGTGAACAATATTCGAGAAGTAAATTCAGAAGCAAGCAAAAACCTTTGTCATCTCTTCAAGTTCAGCTAGGTCAGTGCTCTGAGCCAGAAAATGTATGTGTTTTGCCTTGAAAATTCATTAAGTCACCATTTTTTATATGTTTAATTTTAGCATTATTATTTTAACTTTATGCAATCAGAACGAACTGAAATGCAACCAAAATAGAGGAATGCATTCCCATGAATTTATGGAAATAAATTCTTAATCGAATACTCAAACTCGGGAGGTTGTATCAAATCATCCTCAATCTTGATTGGTGTTTTGAAGAGGGTTTGGTACTGACCAACATCGTTTTAGTAGAGATAAGATTGAGGTGCATAAGAAGTTTTATTGTATGGTTCATAACTTGTTTGTTGTGGAAATGTGAAAAGTTTGTAATGAACCATATCCTAGTATAAACGTTGTGAGATCGAATGAAGTCCCCATCTATAAAATATGTAAGAGTGAGAAGGTTATAGACATTTTTGGGCACTTCAACCCCAATCATAAATGTCCATAAACTGAGGGCTCCTAAGTCCCTAAGAGTGTTGCTTCACTGCCTAAAGGAACAAGGTCAGCTGATTACATCATCTCCCAGAAGTTCTCCACTGAAAAATGCTCATAAACGGTCAAAACTGGACCATACTGAAAGCCCAGTGTAGAGGGTGCGATGCATATCACCTTCCTAGTGTACAAGGTGTGATGCATACTGAATTGCTCCTCTGTAGGGTGCGATGGTCGGGAATGGACAAATGGTAGGGACAAAATGTGAGGTGGGAGATCATGGAATCTTCGAGAAGCTTCCCCTTTGACACTTGCCTCTCCGTTTTCGACCAGGGATGAGTAAGAGATCATCATTCTCCAAGTGGAAGCAGGAACTATCAGAGAGAGGACACTAATCAAGATTCCAGAAGATGACTCACCTCCCTATAATCATCTATATATGGATCCCTCATCATAGAGATCCAGAGGCTGGAATTTTGTATTTTATAGAGAAGTGTTGTTGGTATTTTGGTGTACATTCACAGTGTTGGGTGATCTATCTTTGCTTGAGGTGAAGAAGGGCTTCCTAGCTGGAGGATGATGCTGGGTCAGAGCTCATGGTTGTAATCCTTTTGCTACTTTTCATCTGAATAAAGCTATTCTTGTTTCCTTCCATATTCTTGTGTACTTGTTTATATATACATGTATATGGTTAATACAAATATGATCCTGTATTATTTATGAATTTAGATCCTTGTTTCTTGCATAGTAGTATGTTGTTGTGATTCCACAGGTTCTTTTGAAGCTGGGTAGACAAAGAAGAAGCAGCGAAACTCTATCAAGAATGAGGGGAAATCAAGAACAAGACTCAAGTTGTCCCTCTTGGTTCTCCTCTCGTCTATTTTTGTAAAAGGAAGCAACAGTAGACTTTGATTGTTTGTTTCTAAGATAGCCACCCATCTTAGTGGGAATAGCAGCATCCGAGTGGACACTATTCCCGTATAACAAAAATACTACAACATTATCTTCCACTACTTTCCCTGAAGTAGCATCCTCCTTCCTCCAGGTACCAGCTATAGGAGTCTCCATGCGTTTACTACCCTCCATGTAGAATCTCCTGAGTATCTAGTTGTCATACTTTCCCAGGATACAAACAACTCCCCATCTCCCTGCCATACCTCCATGCCAAGAAAGTAATGCATGAGCTCCATGTCCTTCATATCAAACTCTCTTTCAAGGTCCTCCTTGCAATATTTGATGAGCTACTCATCACCTGTCAGTATAATATTATCTACATAAAGTAAAATGATCAACAACTTACCTTCCACCACTATGTGATACAGGTTCGCATCCACTTCACTCTCTTGAAGCCCAACTGAGTGCATTAGATATCTATCTTGGTGTACCAAGAAAGGGGTGCTTACTTTGGCCCATACAATGCTCTCTTGAGTCGGCACACATGTGACTCACAGTCCAAGGTTTCAAAACCTTCATACTTCTCTATGTACACCTCTTCCTCACTCATGCCATTGAGGAAGGTATTCTTCAAATCCATCTGATGGATCTTCCAACCCATCTGTGTTGATAGTGCCACAATAGATCTGATTGATGAGTACCTTGCAATAGGAGAAAATTGTTATCGGGAAATCTAACGTCCACTCGCAGCTGCTAGTCCCACTAAGACGGGTAGCTATCTTAGAAACAAACAAACTAAAACTACTTTCGCTTTCCTTTATGAGAAGTAGACAAAGAGGGGAACAAAGGATACCAACCTCAGTCTTGCACTTGGTTCCTTGCTTGGTTCCTTTCCCTTTTGATAGATCTTTTCCACTCCTTCCTCGCTTCAGAGAGCACCTGTAGAGTCAAAGCAGCATAACACTATCAAAGTACAAAGATCTACAATCATAAACAATATAGGACCAGACATATATTGACCACACAAATGCATGTATCATCAAACATAAAAGAATGTGGAGGAAAACTCGAATAGCTTGATTAATGGAAAGAATAGCAAAGAGGATTACAACCCATTGATCTAACCCAACATCAACCTCCCAGCATGAAAGCCCTTCTTCACCTCATGAAAAGCTTAGATCACCCAACACTATGATGTTCCAATAAGAAACCAACAACACTTCCTTACAAAATACAAGATTCCATCCTCTAGATCTCTGTGATGAGGGATCCATATATAGATGTTTGCAGGGGGGTGAGTCAGCTTCTGTGATTTTGATTAGTGTCCTTTCTTTGATAGTTCTTGGTTCCACTTGGAGATTCATGATCTCTCACTCATCCCTAGGTGAATTCAGAGAGGCAAGTGTCACAGGAGAAGTTTCTGGAAGATTCCATGATCATCCACCTTGCAAAATGTCTCTGCCATTTGTCTACTCTCACCCATTTCACCCTACAGAAGGGCTATCCAGTATGCATCACACTTTTTGCACTGAGCAGGTGAGATGCATCACATTCTTAGCACTGAGCAGTCTGTATGGTCCAGTTTTGACTAGTTCTGAGCAGGTTTCCATGGAGAACTTCTGGGAGATGATGTAATCAGCTGACCTTGTTCCTTTAGGGTGTGAAGCAACACTTTTAGGGACTTAGAAGCCCTTAGTTTATGGACATGTATGATTGGAATTGCAGTGCCCAAAAATGTCTATAACACAAAGGTCTCATCATAATCAATCCCCTCTACCCGTGAAAAGCCATGGGCCACAAATTTGGCCTTATGCTTCTCCACACTATCATTTTCAGCTTTCTTTACCTTGTAAATCCAATGAGAGCTCACAACTGACTTTTCCTCTAGTCTCGGGATGACATCCCAAACAATATTTCGAGCTATGGATTCATACTGCTCCACCATCACATCAACCCAAACTAGCTACTTCACTACTTCCTGAAAGGAAGATGGCTTTGTCACAACACATGCACCCATAAGTGCCATGTCTCTAGTGTACCTCTCTAGTGACCTCCTTTGTCTGCGCTAAGAAGAGGGTGCTCCCACATTCTCCCATGCATCATCCAACAATCTGTCAGCCTTTCTAGTCTTCTTTCTTCCCTCTCTGGAAGACTCTTCCTGAGTGGATGTCTCCAGTCTCTGAACCTATGCATGTGCTTGTTCCACATTAGTTTGAGGTCCCTCAACCTTAGGAGCTAAAAGCTCCTCATCTGCATGTAGCTGAAGCTCCCTCTCAAGGGATACTCACATGGCATTCTCCTCATCAAACATGATATCCCTGCAAACCATTGTCATCTGACTGGTTAGCATCTACACGAAATAGTTGTGGGGTGTATCATTGTACCCCACAAAGATCCCTAGCTACTTTGTTGGCTCTAGCTTCTTCCGTGCATCTTTGGTCACATGGCAATAAACTGATGACCCAAAAATCTTGAAGTGACCAACATTTGGCCTCTTACCAGAATAAGCCTTCTCTGGTATCTTCATCTCATGTATCCAATGTGGGCTATAGTTCTAAACATAAACCACTACGTTGCATGCCTCAACCCACAAGTGTAGTGGTAGGCCCTCATCATGCAACATCACCCTTGCTTCCCATATTATGCACTTATTCTTGCTCTCAGCGACCCCATTTTGTTGAGGGTTATGGGGTGTCATCAACTCTAGTTTAATCCCTTCCCCTAGAGAGAATTTCTTAAACTCATATGAGACATACTCACCACTATTATCACCTTGTAGAGCTTTAACCTTCTCGCTAGACTCTTTCTCTACCAATGCTTTGAACTCACAAAATTTTGTGAAAGTTTGATCATTTTTCTACATAAAAAATAGCCAACATTTACGAGATTAGTCATCAACAAATATAACATAATACCCTTGTTTTTCCGTGGATGTTGTCGAGAATGGTCCACACACATCTGAATGGAATATTCTCAACTGTCTCTATCTCCAAAGGAAGACATGGTGTATTTTCCCAAAGTACAACCCTTGCATGTATCAACTTGCTTAAGCACACCTTTGGGAAGACCAGTAGAGATTTTTGATAATATCTTCAAGGCTCCATGATGCAAATGGCCCAATAGCCTCTACCACAACTCGTCGACGTCTCAGCGCAACATCTTTTCCACTTTTGAACTCAAAGAAACACAATCCTCTACCTCTATCTTATAGAGATTTTGAAATCGAATCCCTATCTTCTTTACTTGACCGTGGCTATGTGTCGAAGGAATGTCTTTCATTGTGAAAATATCACATCATAGCCTCTATCCTCAAGCATGAAAATAGATACCAAGTTCTTCGTCGTTCTGGGTACTTGCGTAAAATTCTTCAAAGGTGAGTGGAGCTGCATGCTCCCTCTGAAAAGTAATAGTGCCCACACCTATAATGTTATGCTTATTGTCATCACCCATCTCAATATGAATCTTGAGATATTTCTCCTCCAGTTCACTAAATAACTCTTTGTCACCATGCATGTGGAATGAAGCTCCATTGTATAAACCAGACACTTCCCTACTGGCTTAAGGGGGCCTGACCCAGGTTCATATTTGTTTGAGCTAACAAAAAAAATGCTAACTGCTGCTGCTTTCAGCAACAACCTGCATAGCGCAGGTTGTAGTCTCATTCGAAGTAGTATTGGAGGATGCTAGAACTAGCTTTTTGCATCCAGAGATAGCATGATAAGTGGTCTTAACTCTTCTAGCTTATATCTACCTTCGTGAAGATCGATATCCTTCTATGGCCTGACACTATAACTCTAAGGAATGGTTTTTAGACCTTTGCAAAGGTCTACGATTAGTCTTTATAGACCCCAAAGAGGCAAATCATCCACTTTCACGCACTAATTACTAGCCCTAGATCTGCCTTCGCGCTGATCTACCCACTTTGTCAGGAATTGTAACATAATTAACCCTTAACTTTGCGAACACAGATAATTACTTAAGGCATGCATAAATACAATAGATTTAGTGGTTTCGTGCAACATTTATTTATTATTCCAAAAAAACATATTATAGAGCGACATATCATAACATAAAAGAAATCAACAATAATACTCAGGTGCGAGATAATTCTTCAAAATCAATATTTATTAAACTTCAATGCTCAGATTATAGACTCCTTTACCTTGCGCACTAAGCTGCAGATTCCATGGACTCAGCTGCGGAATGACCAAGGCCTCTTGCGCACTCAGCTGTAAGAGCCTTCCCGTTTCACCTAAGTACAGGATGAAGAGCGTTCCTGCATTAGCACTGGCCCAAAATGGTCTCTATCTTGACTTTTAGTTATCAACTACTACCTCTAGACTCCCTATGACTCAACTATATATATATATCTCTCGTCAATACAATACCATGGTTCGTAGACCATGGGTGAGTCTCAAAACTGACCTATATACTTATCCAAACAAGGGGCTAAATCCCTTTGACTCCTATCTAGCTGCACGCTCCACATCCACATTTCACAAAGAGTTTACATATTTTACAAAACTTTTACAAAATTTGGGTTAACTAACCCCAAAATTGACCCCAGTGACCTTATCCCAATAGGCCCCCAACAAAAATATGGGGACTCTCCCTGAAGTCACTCAGTTTGCACCTCGATCTAGCTGTGTAGACCACCTAGCTCGACCTGTAATACTACAACATCAGCAACGCTCTGCGCTGTGGCCTACTACACTTCTTCTATCAACATATCTATTGTCAGCCCTTTCACTGCTAGTCACATTCTCCTCTGTGTCTGCTACAACACCTTTAGCTTTTGTTGGAGCAATAGAGTAATCTAGTAGGCTTCCTCTAACCATGGCTGTAATCTAGCCTTTAGAAGGGCCTCTTTTCTCTGTAATTCTTTTGTCATTTCTTGTAGCTACTTGTCTTCCAATAGCTTCATGAGGCATTGCGATGGTGCCAAAGTGTGCACAGTCGCTCGGACTTCATCATACTTCCATTGTATCACCTTGACATTGGTGTTCAGCCTCTGCAAGTTCAAGTCCTCCTGAAAGTTTGTCCACAACTCCATTGCTTGGTCAAACATCATTGCACAGTCTGTGACTGTGGTATCCAATGTGTTGATATTCTCTTTGATTACTGCTTTGCATTTCTGCCAGACCTTTGGCAGAGTAGTTGGATGCAAATTCAGGTGCAACTCTGATATCTTCATTTGAAAATGCAAAGTAACCCTGTCGATTTCCTCCTTTGATGCGTGAACCGCAACAACCAATTTTCTTAATTTTTCTGTAGTGGTGCCATCCTTTTGGAATGTTCAATTCTAGAACTAACTTGAAGGCCTACTCTATTGTTGTCTCCAAGATTTGACTTCGTGTCTACAGCTACTCCTTTTCCTTCAACGCCTGAGCTTTCTTCACAAAAGTCTACTCATTACTCACTTTGAACTCATTGATTACTGTGAGGGTGCACTACTCCCTGATCCTTTACTCTTCTGAAACCCCTTGATGCAACACATGGAGGGTCAAGAGTGGTAGCACGGCCAAATTGACTCCCATGTCCTTCACTTTACTTAGCATAGCACGATCCTCTTCTGACTCTGTGTGAACTAACCCCTGTAGTAATGGTATGACTCTGAGGTCCAGAGTCCATCCCAACTCCACTACTGTTCCACTTCCTTGCACTAGGCTCGCTTGCACCTCACTCACTTGCCCAATGCTCACTTGAATCCTTCCAATCTAGATTTGTATCTTGTGTACATCCTTTTGGACACTCCCTAATGTCTACATATACTATTGCTCGAATTGTTTCTATAGCTCTGTGGTCGTGTCTCTAACTTTATCGTCGATCTCGTTGAGATCCCCTTCTTTCAAGGCCATCGGATCAATGTGTGTCTGCTTATTTGACTTATGCTTTTTGCATTGTCCAATAGCCTACTCTTTCCCATGCTTCTTTAGGGTGAAGGGCATGCTCTGCCTCTCTTCACCACCTCCTTCTTGCCCTAAAATTTCCTGCTCATCTGTGTGTTGCAAAGCTTATTCTTCAACTTCTTCTGTGTCCGAGCGTTCTTTCTCAGCCTATTCTTTTGCAACATGCTCTTTCTCTGTCCATTCTTTCTCCATAGCTCCATTAGCAGCAACTTCCTTCTTCTTCTACTCATCTAGATATTGCGCAGCCTTTTGAGCTGCCTCTTTATTCTTCTACATAGAAGTCCACTACACAATGGAGCTTTTTGCATCTTTTTTTGTACCTACACCAAGATTTGTGGGTTCGTACCATTCTGCTGGCCAACTCCCCACGATCTCCTGCACGTCCATCTCAGATACCAAATAAGGCAGCTTATGCCATAAGTGCTTTGGGTCCCTACACGTTTGTCTTAGATACCAAATAAGGTAGATTGTGCCATCAATGCTTTGGTTCCTTTCGCACCCTGATTGAAACATTGTGGAAAACAGCCATGAACTCCACAAAGGCCGTCAATTGCTGAAACAAGGTTGGGGAAAACCTTGGCCTCTAAGTGATAACCATTCAAAGGTCCATCTCCATCAAGATCCAGAAATTTTTTGACTCCTGGATCCTTTCTAAATCCTTTGTAGTCCATTGTGAAGCAAACTTCGCTGATTCTGGTAAATCTTCTGCATGTGGAGGAAATTGGCTATCCTCCAGAAATTTCCATGCTACTAATACAATAGACAAAAAAAGACATGCATGGTAGAATGACTTGCTCCCTTCTTGAGCTTCACAACAATTCACAAGGAACTCCCTACATATACACCTTGCCCAATTGTAATGAACTCCCTTCACACATTGGGAAGCTAATGATACGACCAATGCTGAATCTTCGTCCGTGCGGTATTTCCTCATGATTTTTCTCGCAAGAATCTGGTTGGTGAACTAAATCGCTTGGTCCTAAATAGAATGGATAGATTATCCCTGTCACTTTTTAACGAGCCCGTATGTGGGCTTCATCTTATTTGCTAATTCGTTTTCACCACTTTTCCCTCCAAACTCCTTAGCAGGGTCCACCCCTTTGTAGGGAAGATTTGTGATCCGATGAATTAACATGTCAGTGATCAGAATGGGCTCCCCAATCCATAGGCACCCATTGTGTACTAGTGCGAGGAGCTGGCGCACACACACCATGTTGATAGTTGACCTATGAAAATGCAGTATGCAGAGCATGTGTACCAACCCTACCTGCTCAACACCTCTGACCCACTTCATGGGTTCCAACCGCATAACCCTAGTCTCCTTGTTATAGACATATTTGGGCACTTCAACCCCAATCATATATGTCGATAAACCAAGGGCTCCTTAACCCCTAAAAGTGTTGTTTCATACCCTAAAGGATCATGGTCAACTGATTACATGATTTCCCAGAAGTTCCACCTAAAAAACCACTCAGAACTGGCCAAAAATGGACCATACTGACTGCTTCTTGGTCAAGGTGTGATGCATACTGAAGAAGCCTTTTGTGGGGTGCGATGAGTGAGAATGGACAAATGGCTGAGACAATTTCCTAAGTGGATGCTCATGGAATCTTCTAGAAACTTCTCCTATGACACTTGCCTCTCTGAATTCTCCCAAGGATGAGTAAGAGATCAATGAAATTTCCAAGTGGAACTAGGAACTATCAGTGGAATGACACTAATCAAAATCCCAGAGCTGACTCACACCTTTACAAACATCTATAAATGGATCCCTCATCTGAGAGATCTGGAGGCGGGAATTTTGTAATTTGTAAAGAAGTGTGGTTAGTTTGTCTTTGAGAAGAAGCAATGTATTGTTGGGTGATCTTGCTTTTCATGAGGTGAAAAGGACTTTGATGCTAGGAGGATGATGCTAGATCAGATGGATGGGTTGTAATCCTCTCTTCTACTATTAATAAATTTCTTTGAGTTTTTCTCCATATAATCGTGTATTTGTGAATCTTGTTATTTGTGAATGCAATTGTATGGTCAATGTATTTCTGATTCTGAATTGTTTATGATATTATAGATAAAGATGCTTTGATGGTGTTTGGTTACTTTGTCTCTACAAATATTCTCTAAAGCAGGAAAAGTAAGAGAGGAGTTGCAATTTCCATCAAGGGAGAGAGAAATCAAGCAAGGAGTCAAACAAAAGATCCAGGTTGGCCCTCTTTGATTCTCTCTTATCTATCATATATAAAGGAAATCGCAAAGTTCTTTGATTGCTTGTTTATAAGACAGCTACCCATCTTAGTGGGACTAGCAAATTGAAAAGACACTAGTTTTCCTAGAAACAAAATGGCGACTCCATTGGGGAACAAATAGTTTGCTTGTTTGTTATTGTTTTTTGCTTTATAAAATACAAACAAACCCTGAAGTTAGCCACATAGCCTTTGAACTGCTCTTGCTATGTAATTGCAAAGTAGATGAATGATGCTTCAGTCAATCTCTGGGTTGGTTTATGAAATAATCATCTCACTTACAAGCATTCTAAATGCCCTTGTGGTAGCTCAATAGCCTCTCAAGATCATACCCCAATACTTTGTTTTTACTGTCCATCATAGCTCAGCTTAAATCATTGAACTTAGCTACAAATTTTGAGAAAAAACCCAACTTAGTTTCACTCCCTGGCCCATTGCACTATCTATAACTAGAAACCAGTGTACATCGCACCTCCTGTGTGTAGCAGGTGAGATGCATCCCTGTTTTTGCTAAGGACAGGTGCGATGACTGAGTAATCCTATTTCTCCCTCTGAAATTTGGGTTTTTTCTCCTTGATTTAAGCTCTATTCAGTTGTTTTGCTGATTATGATCAGTATTTCATTGCTAAAGCCTCTTTCCTTTACATTGTTCAGCCTCCATTGATTAGTATTAGTAAATGTTTTTATGTATTTGTCCACCATTTACAATCCTTCTTCAAAAAGTTACTTAAATCAAACTGTCATCTTGATGCAAAAGGTGTCGTAGCTGTCGTTTTGTATCAAAAACGAGAAGTGTCGTAAAGTCTTCCCTCTCTAGATAGTTGATTGAACTTTTTGAAGTGTATTTGATTTGAATTGTTAATATTTGGAGTGTCAAAAATCTCTTTCTATTCGAAATTGAAAAGTGTCGTTTAGTCTTCCTTTCATTTTGAAAAGAAATTGTCAAAATGTCGCTTTGAAGAAAATATTTCAGATCTATACTTAGTTTTCCTTTTCTACATTCTTCACATTAAAGGGATTGAAAAACAAATACATGCATTTGCATTCGCATTTAGACTGTGTGCGAAAATGATTTAGGAAAAGTGCATTTAGTGTGTGCTATTTGCTCTTTGTTGAAAGAATTGTTATCTTCTTTCCTTAGTAGCTAGGATTTTCATTGCTAAAGAAATAAACAATGATTGTTTATCATTTTAGATTGCATATTTAGGAATTTTACATCTACATCACATGGTGAACCTTGAAAGACAAACTTCTAAGAAATATCAACTCTAAAATAAATTTCAATGAACTTAATAATGCTTTGGAACCTAATGCAACACATCTAGAAGTCTAGGCTAGAGACGTGCTCCAACGTCGTAAAATCTAGTAACTATCATTTTCATCGAAGGTTGGGTGATTCCTCCTCTTTGATACGACAAGTGCTAGCACGAACTTGTGCTCCCTGTACCGTCAAGTATATATTGGGAGACCACAATAGGCTTATATCCTTTATCCATAGGAAGTCGTGTCTACCACCCTATCGATCGCAATGCACTGAACACAACATTCGAGAAGATTGACTGCCGTACATAAGTCTTTAGTAATTTCTCTTTCATTTACCACCAAGGTGTATATTGCAGTTTTTCAATTGGTTTGGTAATCCCTCTGTCTAGATTTCTAGAGTAGTCGCTTTTATTCCCTTTCGACTCCTTAAAAGAAAAGGTCCATCTGAGCACTTGTCACTTCAGGCTCATTAAAAATCGAAGATGACTAGAGCTATCTTTAGATTTTTCTCGACTCTTAAAAATTGAAAAAGCAAAGTTGTGTCAAAGCATCATTAAAATTTATTTGATACAGAACATCATTTTTCCCTTAATTTTGAGTTGATCAAGTAATCCACAATCGTGGAAGAAAGTCAATCAAAACCCCATCATTCATAGAGACTAGCAAGTCAACTATCTTTGACCCTGGAGATGAAGCCATTCAGGACAAAACGGTCTCATTTAACTGAGTCCAATCTCACTTGATTTATTTGAAACTTGTGTTTCAACATCGTCAGAGACTATAGTTACTCCGATCATTTCTGATACATCTACCTTTACAGAAGAAGCTCCGCATTTACGAGAGGACATTAGAACTGATCCTAGTGTAACGGTAAACACTTCTATACCTGAAATAGATCCATCTAGAGCTGATCCAGAAATTGAAGTTCACTTACCTGAACATCTGGAAGTTGAGTTCCAGAATTCAGAAGGTGTCACCCCTCCAGTATCTATCACTGCAAAAGTTATACCTTGTTCGGCCCCAAAAATATTTTACGGACCTGACGGTCTACCTCTTCCACGTGGACTGATCGCTGGAGAGGAGATAATAGAGGATCTTCCATCTAGTACCCCATTACATTTTGGAACTGGGATACACATATATCCTTCTACTCCTAAAGTTAGTTCTTTTAATCACCCTTCATCGCAAGTTCCTGTCGAATTGCTAGGAAATCTTTTGGATAGACTAAATATGTCTGAGAAACCATCAACATCTAAGATTGTGTCATCTGACACAGCTACGGCAGAGCTTCTTTCTGCCTTTCCTACAATGTTTGTTGGTATACCATCTATCCTGGCTAGTTATCAACCACTAGTTGGAGTCCACTTAGGGACTGTTTCGATGACATGGTTTGTTCCTATTTCTTCATCTGGAGTCTCATCTGGAATTTCTTATGTTGAAACTCAACAAATTGATCCTTCATGCCAATATCAATTTGGGCAGTCCAATCTTCAAAGACCGATATATCCTTTGACCACTGGATTTCCGCCATATGGAGGGCAGTATGCTTTTTCATTGTTCCCTCAAGGGGAACAACCATATGAGATTTCACAACAAAATTCAGGTCAAACTAGAATTACATCCAGTGGTTGGATACCAATACTACCTCAACAACCAAGGGTTGTATATTCAATGCAACCAGCCCAACCTGTGTCGAATATTCCCACTACACCTGCTATTGTCACTATGTCGCAAGTACAAGCACTGCCTATTGTATGTCAACCTCAAGTCTCTCAGGTTGCAATACAACAACCTCTTGTCTCTACAGCTCAATCACAACCTCAGTTTAGTGCTTCCTTACTTGGAACGACTTAGGCTCAAATGGGTACTATTACTCCGAATCTTGGTCAATCATCCAGTATTGGGCAACAGAAAATGGTCCAAAAACCATGGCTGGTACAATATCAACAACCGCAATTCCAACAAACTTACCCAGGACCTGAGCAACAAGGCTTTGTAGGTAATGGACAACCACATTTTCAGAGTGGTTATCAACAACCATATTATAATGGTTATTACCAACAACCTTATCAAAGTTACCAGCATCATATACATTATGGTGGTATGCAAAGACCTACTGCTCAGGCAATCCCATCTTATCTTGGGTATGCTTTGCCAAACCTGAATCAACAGTTTCCTTTTGTAGCAACTTTGGAATTACCAGATTTAAACCGACTGAAAAATGATCCAATTGCATACGCCCCTTGGTGGCCAATGATTCCTCATAAACTTCCCTCTGATATTCCCAAATTCAATGGAAATCTACGTGAAGATCCATTGAATCACATAATGACTTTTCATTTGTGGTGCTCATCTAACACCCTAAATCATGATTCAATTAGGCTCCACCTTTTTCAACGAACGCTAACTAGTCCGACAGTGAAATGGTATATTGAATTGCCTAGAGCTTCGTTTGATAACTTCAGCACCCTTGCCACTACTTTTGTAACCCACTTTTAGCTACCCATAAGGTACGAAATGGGGACAGAACTCCTTACCAACTTTAAACAGGCAACGACCACTCACATATCTGATTATATTCATGAGTGGCAATGTTCGAATGGTAAAGATGTATGTTCCTGATCAGCTTCTAGCTGAGTGGTTTATTAAGTCATTATTACCTTCAATTATTGAATATGTGGCAAACTCATTGCTCATGAACAATATTTAGAATTGATCTATAGTCAATCTGACATGCCCTACGACAAAATTCCTTAAGCTCCTAGACCAGAATTTTGAGTTTCTCCCCCTCCTAAATCAAACAGGGACTCTCATGCTGGTGATGGAGTGATCGGTACCTCAAGCACGGAAACTACAAAGGCTCCATCTCGTAAGGCTCTTGCAGTTTCTAGTCAAAAAGCAAATGACAAACTTCTTGCCTCAGAGGTTAATGCTGTGTCATCTGACAAGGGAAAAGAACCAAAGCAACCAAGGGGCAAGAAGAAAGTAAAAACAAAAAGAAGAAATAGGAAGATTCGACTCCTAAGAAATTTTCTGGAAACCCTACTAGGCAAAAGAAACCTCCTCCTCATTTTCCATGTTTGATCTGTAACGAGGAGCATTATACGAGAGATTTTCCACACTGAGCTGAGATTGCAAAGTTTTTAAAGACTTCAAATACCTCAGCGGTATTGACTTATCCATTTCCAAACCCAGAAACTAATCTGGTTGTTATCGACCATGGTTCCCCATCCCAAGTGCTTATGTTATCCATCTCGAAACAAAAAAATGATGCTTTGATATAAACAAGAAATAAAGATCATGGGAATCCACAGTTGTCGAACAACAAGGCTATAGGTCAAACCAGTAGTTCAACAACAACTTCACTAGAAGTTGTTCTGCCCATCATTCTTGAATTAACTATAAAGCCACCAATGGGAGTAGTACATAAATCGACATGTAACCCTCGTGCTCGAGCAGCATAGAATTATAATATAGTGAAGGATCTGGCTCAATCGCTATTTGCTATGTCAACACTAGAAGTACTACAGAATTGCCCCTCCCAAAAGAACGCTTTGTTATTAGCAATAGGTGGGATTGATCCAGCGGATTCCAATCTTGTGGTCTTTAATCATAAAGGATAAGAACCTCAGTTACCAGCGTAGCTTGATTTCTTTATATAAGTAAAAGCCCTCAACAAAATTGTTCATCGAACAATCATTGATGAGGGGGAATCTACCTATGTTATGTCAATGAGTTGCTGGAAAAATTTAGGCTCACCACCCTTTTCGTGATCGTCAACGACATTAAAAGCATTCGATGGAAGAACATACATGCCGTATGGGATTTTAAGTAACTTACAAGTTGAACTGGGGGAAAAGACAGTAGAAATTGAAGTCGAGGTCATTGATGGAAACCTTGACTACAATATCTTACTAGGCATGCCTTGGATTCATGCTATTGTTGCTGTGGTGTCAACCTTTTTCCCGAACAGTTCAAAAGCTACTAGAAGCATTCCATTGATCCATGGAAGTTCTCAATCACTTCAAAATGTCGGAGTAGGTCTCCTAAAAGACCCTTCCTTAATGGGTACTTTTTCCCTTATGCCTCCAAATAATCTGGCGGAAGTGGCCACAGTGGAAACCTGTCACATGATATCTTCTACATCATCAAAGATTAAGAAGAACTCTAACCATTTTGATAGTGTGGATCATCGTGAGGTGTTGCCACCAAGCCCTGTAGAATCTTTGTAGCAATCAATTTTCTGGGCCTGGGCGGTGAACCCAAATCAACACTCATTGAGTGTTTGGATAGATAGGTCTCTAGAGTATGGTACCTCTTCCGACCCTTGGTCTGGTATACATTCTATAGAAGAAGGAATCATTTAGTCAATGATGATAGAAGAGACGCCATGGGAAGATTATCACCATCGTTCCCACCTTCAAGATGATAATGAATATTATTCAAGTAACCTTAATCATCCTTCAATTTTTTATTTCCTATCAAATACTGTAAATATAGTGGATTCCGAGCATATGTTGCCCCAGAGTTCAAGCTCATTAAAAAATGAAACAAGGACCCTTGGAGAAAAGTTCCAAACTGAGTCTCTGATTAGATCTCGTAAAATCCTAGTTGAGTCTTTCACTTGATCTCATAAAAGAGCTTTCATTCCATCCACCTGATAGCCATGAGTAGTCTAGTGGATGTAATGAAGCTTGGGGGGCATGAACCTAGTTGTAAAGATAAGTTTCTCTAAGGTTATGTGATTGGTCTAAAACACTATTCACCTTTGTCTATTCTGGACGAAGCCAAAGAGGTGTTTTGTCTATTCTGGATGAAACCACCCTACCTCACCATAGTGATTTCCATCTGGTTACAAGATACTCCCCCTTTCATCATGCTAGGGGCATGCAAACCACTCCAAGCATGGTTTGTTCATTTCAAGCTTGTAAAAACATGAAACCGAAAATGAGCAATGTTTCTGCAAGGTCCAAGCTCATTAAAAAATGAACCTGCCACTGAGCAATGTTAACACAAGGTTCAAGCTCATTAAAAAATAAACCCACCTTCAGTAAATGACCTCTGTGATTGCCATGCTATTAGCCATTCGAGCCTTGGTTGTGTTCTTTCCATCACCTCCATTCTTTTGGCCGATCATATGCTTCCACTTAATTATTTACTATTTTGAGGAACAGTTTCGATGAGTGGTCCTGTTAGCCAACCTCTTCACACCACCATGTTTTGCGAAGTTCCAAGATTACCCGAAACCAGTTTGCTACCCTAAACACCACTCATTCCTAAAAAAATGAGTCTACTTTAAACTCTTTTTGGACTCGCTAAATATGAAAATATCGTCAAGAAATTGGCCTCTCTAACTTGTTAAAGTGATTGGAAGTGCCATCCCTCCTATATTTTAATCTTTTGGACATAAGGGATTATCCCACAAAAATATCGAGCCCTTGTCTTTTTCGGCTCGCTAAAGTGATTGAAAAAGTCATCCCTTTTGTATTATTTTAGTATTTTTCGGACTCAAGGGATTATGATAAAAAAAAGAACTACTGGAGTTTCATTTTCGTCCCTTCTTAGACTCTCTAAACATGAAAAGGACCAAGTTATATTTATTATTAAACTCGTTAAAATAATAGCGACAAACTTGTCCACCCAGAAAAGAACGAGTTCTGTTGTCGCTAGGCTCGCTAAAACATAGCGATAGGTTTGCCCAAAGGGAAAATTATAGAACAAGCATATGTTATCCTCCTCAGGCTTGACAAAAATAAATAGGTACTAGTCAGAAATGACTTGGGACAAAGGGAAGAAAACTTGAAGAATTTTATTGGTAGTAGGTCGCTCTTGAACATGACACTTTCACTCCATCACCATGATTGAGCCGGGTTGGGTTATTCCGTTCACTGGTCATATTACCATTGGTAATCCATACCATCCATCTTTTGGGGTTAACGCTACCAATCCATATCAGTGTCACTGATATGTTCAAGAGAATTCATTCAGAGAATTCACCATGCATCCAATGCCTCATCCACTGCAATATCTTCATCCTCCATTTTTCATGACCACCATTCCTAAACCTTGTATCATTAGATCATTTTCACCTCCAAAAAATCATCTGCTTCATTTCATGTCATAGATGTGGGATACATCAAGGCCCTCCTACGATGGGTCACTTTTTTTCGACATTAGCTCATTATCCGAGAAGTTGACTTAGAAACAACCCTTTCAGTACTTTGAAACTTGCATGCCTCAATGGCAAGTTTCTCACTTCCGGCGACAGGTTTACATCAATGGCCTTTGACTGAAATATTTTGCATGGTGTTCGACACCAACTCATACATGCACACCACGTAAATTGTACTGTAGTACCTTGAGGGTCATTATCATTATTAGTGATTCCTCTTGCATCTGTTAACAACTTACATTATTGGCCAGTAATCAGGCGTTGTCTTTGCATGTTCGACTTTAGAACATCTTTTCACATGGATCGACTTGTACATCGGGCGAAGACTGAATGAGTTTGAAGACCCCAGATCTAGTTTCATCCATCCGGGCTGCGATATATTCAGGAATATAAAGACATCAATTGTACACAAAAGTTGCACAGATGATCATCCAAGCTAAGGGATGATGACTCTACATACAAAGAATCACCAATCTGCAATTGCAAATGATTATTTGGCCTATGTACATGAAAATCAATTTATAAAGGAGCATGGCAATCCCTGCCTTAGCTAGATCAAGAAAATAATATGATGATGATGTATTGTACTTTATCTTATACAGGTCACCTTACAGTTCGAATACCTCGGATATCATGATAAAGCATTTCACCCGACATCAAAAGATTTACAACCTCATGCTTTAGGGGGAAACTGTTATAGAGATATTTGGGCACTTCAACCCCAATCATATATGTCGATAAACCAAGGGCTCTTTAACCCCTAAAAGTGTTGTTTCATACCCTAAAGGATCATGGTCAACTAATTACATAATTTCCCAGAAGTTTCACCTGAAAAACCACTCAGAACTGGCCAAAACTAGACCATACTGACTGCTCCTTGGTCAAGGTGTGATGCATACTAGCTCCTACACTAGCCAGGTGTGATGCATACTAAAGAAGCCTTCTTTGGGGTGCGATGAGCGAGAATGGACAAATGGCTGAGACAGTTTTCTATGTGGATACTTATGGAATCTTCTAGAAACTTCTCTTATGACACTTGCCTCTCTCAATTCGCCCAGGGATGAGTAAGAGATCAATGAAATTTCCAAGTGGAACTAAGAACTATCAGTGGAATGACACTAATCAAAATCCTAGAGTTGACTCACAACATCTATCAATGGATCCCTCCTCTGAGAGATCTGGAGGCTGTAATTTTGTAATTTGGAAGTGCTGTTAGTTTGCCTTTGAGAAGAAGGATTGTATTGTTGGGTTATCTTACTTTTCATGAGGTGAAGAGGGCTTTGCTTCTGGGAGGATGATGCTGGATCAGATAGCTGGGTTGTAATCCTCTCTTCTACTATTAATAAAGTTCTTTGAGTTTTCCCCCATATAATCGTGTATTTGTGAATCTTGTTATTTGTGAATGCAATTGTATGGTCAAAGTATTTCTGATTCTACATTTTTTATGATATTATAGATCAAGATGCTTTAATGGTGTTTTGTTACTTTGTCTCTACAGGTATTCTCTAAAGCGGGACAAGTAAGAGAGGAGTTGCAAGTTCCATAAAGGGAGAGAGAAATCAAGCAAGGAGTCAAGCGGAAGATCCAGGTTGGCCCTCTTTGCTTCTCTCTTATCTATCATATATAAATGAAATCATAAAGTGCTTTGATTGTTTGTTTCTAAGATAGCTACCCATCTTAGTGGGACTAGCAAATCGAAAAGACACTAGTTTTCCCAGAAACACTCCTCATAGTAAATTTTTGTCATATACTTTCTAGTCGCCAAATGTGGGAACTGTTCATGGTTCGCGAGGTCCCAATCCTCCATTTTCAGCAATAGAATGTGCGGTAATGTTGTGCCTTCAAATTCCACCCGTTCAAGCAACAAGGGTGTTGAAACCATAAATTTCCTGGAATTTAGGTCCTTGGTAACTTTGGTTTTTCCCTTCAACGGAGGGATATACTCGAGGAGACGTGATATAGGCTCGACCTCTTTGACATCCAATTCCTCTATGCCTTAGAACTCTTCCTCCTCAAAATCAACCACTTTCTCAGGCTATTTATCTTTTTTCTCCTTTTGTTGCACCTCTGGATTTTTCCTCGGTGAATGTCTCACCAGCACTAGCTTCTTCTACTTCTCCTTTGTAGTTGATTGCTTCAGTCTAGACAACCTCGACGTGGTAGGAATAGGGGTTGTAGCTTCCATACTTTAAATATCAAGGCTTGGTGCATCAGAAATGATAGCTTCAGAACTTACGACTTCTGTGGGGTTTGTGGCAGTCATTGATTGGAAGAACAACTCATGGGCTTCTGCGAAAAAATTTGCGAACAAGGGTCTCAACACAAGTTCTTCCCAATATTTTTTCTTCATACAATGACAGAAAGAGGGTTTAGACAAAATTCTCAGAATGAAAATTCTTCTTCAACAGACTAACATGCTCAATTTATAGGAGGATTTGAATTCAAATCCGACTGTTCCCCACAATTTTTAATCGTAATTACATCTTTGGTGGCAGATATCTAAAGATTTTCACCATAAATGGTGCCTACCTGCTCCTTGTAGTTAATTTTTTTCCATTAAATCATAAATAGTAACTCCAAAAACTACTTTTGGACCCATCTACATGGTACCATCCTCCATGTTGCAACTCATCCAACACAGTTTCACCTATCACACTTCTGTCATCCATAGCACAACCTCCCTACCACATTTTTCACCCTGTAAGGGACCATAGTTTAAAGTCCCATAATCCCTTACAACTGTCTTGATTAATAGGACTGTCCTACTTCCATATAGTCATTACGTAGGGGCAGGATCCCCTACGTACAGCTTCAACCTACTTTTGTTCCCTTTTCCAGGGAATGGTTCTCCATTCAGTTTCACGAGCTAAACTGCACCACCATCCATGATCTCCTTAATAACATATGGCCCCACCCAGTGCATTTGGAAGTTTCTTGGAAATTTCATGAACTTGTTGTCATATAACAACACTAAATCATCTATCTTAAATGTGCACAGCTTAATATGTTGATCATGCCATGCCTTCTCGCGTTCCTTTTGCACTTGTTGGTGAAATCCTACAAGAAAGTGGTCTTCTTCTAACTCCATGATCTATGCAAGCCATTCCTCCAAGGTCTTGCGATCCACCATCTTTGTCAATACTGCAATACATAAACTTGGGACAATATACTCCATAGGCATTACTACTTCAATTCCATAATCCAACCTAAATGGCATTTTACCTGTCAACTTCTTCCAAGCTGTCCTATAAGGTCATAAAATAGCAGGTACGCATATGTCCCAGTCATTCATATACGCATTGCATACCTCCGTCCATGCATGCTCCAAAATCTTGTTAAAATCTTCCAACATTCCATGCGCCTGCGGGTGATAGAGCGTGCTCTTGTGATGATACACCTGGAATTCTTCAAGCATCACACTGATTGTTTAAATGTGTACCCCTATCACTCATCAATATATTAGGGCATCCAAACCTTGTTAAAAGATTTTTAGACAAAAATTTCATAGCAGTGGTTGTTATACAATCCTTCACTAGTTGTTCTTCTACCCACCTTGTTAAATACTCAGTTGTAGTAATGATATAACGCACGCCCGTCTTCTTTCCTGGTGGTTGTATTGGACCTATAAAGTGAATGGACCTTTTATTAAATACCTGCAATGAAACTTGAGGATTTAAATGAAATTCATCCCTTCACAAAGGCTTCCCCGTCCTTTGGAAAGCATTGTACACCTTGCAGTATGCCTTAGAATCCTTGTGTAATGAGGACCACCATAACCCAACGCACAGTGGCTATCCTTGCATAGTGACCTACTAAACCTCATCCATGAGCTTCAACTAGGGTACTAGCATGTTCAAACTCTGGAACACACCTTCACGGTATCTCATCCATTCCCATATTATAAAAATCACCTGCAATTACTGAAAAATCCATAGTGCGAACTACTAACTCCTTCTTTTGTTGAGTGGAGTAACCTTTCGGAGCTATTCCCATTGTTGAAAATTGAATGATATTGGAAAAATGATTATCCACCATGCACACCACAAAGAGCTACGCATTCGAAAATACTTCCTCCAAACTACTTGGTTATCCACCTATTTCAATTTGTGATGGATGGTTTGGACCTGCATTTAGTCTTCCGGGATTCACAATCACTTCAAAGTCATGCTCCTGGAACAATAGTAACCATCGGCATATCTTTCCTGCCAACACAGGCTTATTGACTAGGTACTTCAGTGCGGAGTGATTAGTATACATTTTGAAGTTACCACCGAACAAATAATGCCTAAACTTCTGCAGCGCATAGACCATCGCCAACCCTTCTCACTCTGTAGTGGAGTAATTCTTCTCTACTTTGGATAACTTCCTACTCGCGAAAGATACCAGATGATTAATCTTTCCCTTACCTGCTTGCGTTAATACTACTCCTAGCACAATGCAAGAGGCATCTACATGCACATGGAATTCCTTCTTCTAGTCTGGAAATACCAAAATAGATTTTGTCACCATTTTCTCCTTCAAGACATCCAAGTTACACTGACAGTTTTCATCCCAGTAAAACACCATATCTTTCTTTAACAATTTGTCCATCGGCATGATTATCTAGGCATATGCCTTGATAAACTTCCTGTAATACCCAGTGTGTCCCAATGTCACGCGCAGTTGTTTCACATTCCTAGGAGCTTCCAAATTCACAATTACAATGATCTTCGCAGTGTCCACCATCAATCCCTATTTACATATGATATGGCCAAGAAAAATCCTAAATGGAAGACAGAATATACACTTCTTCAAGTTTAGCATAATCTGATGCCTTCGACACGTATCCAACATGAGGCGCAGACTTGCAACATGGCACTTTACCAACCCAAACACAGTTCAATCATCAAAATATACGTCCAAAAATTTATGAATAAACTCCTTGAACGCCGCGATCACTACCTAGGAAAATATTATAGGTGCGTTCTTCAATCTGAATGGCATAACTTTATATTGAAAGCAACCCCACTTAATCGCGAAGTTTGTTTTACTTCAATCTTCCAACGTGATCTTTATTTGATGACATACCAAAAAACCATCAGTGAACGAATATGCCTCCTGTCTGCCAACATTCTCTAACACTGCGTCAGTAAACGGTGTTGGAAATAGATCATACACACAAGCATCATTTAGCTTCTATAGATCTATGCATATGTAGATTTTTCCTTTCTGTTTCTTTTCATAGACCACCATTGGGTTCACCCAATTTGATTCTTCTACAGGCTCAATAATACTGGCATCTAGCATCTTATCCAGTTCTTGGCGCACCATTTCTATATAGTTTGGATTAAGCCGATAAGGCCTCTGCTTAATAGGCTTCGCATTCAGTTTCAATGTGATATTCATAACACCTAAATCTTTGATGATCCCTTTCAAATCTGAAAACTTTGTTGGGAATAAACCCTGATACTCACACAGTAGCTCAGCTACCTTATCAATTGTATCTTCATCCCAATAGTCTCCTATCTTCGCGAACTTAAGTTCAACTTCAGTTCCAATGTTTACTTGTCAATCTTTCAGAGGCTCTAATATATCTAGGTTTTCCACCTTCGATCCTTCGACTTCACGTTTTCCCTCTATTTCTGGAATGGAAATATTCCATTAATATTCTTGATCTTCTTCAGCAGTCACATTATAACATTCTGGCACATGGCGCAACTACGTACTCCAATCTGGATGAGTCCATTCAATGGATTCCTTTGGTGTTCTAAATGTCACTTCTTTTATCTCTTGTAGCGTTTCATCAATACTCTCAAACTCATCCTCAAAGATGAAAGTTAATAGAAAACTCTCCCTTCATATGTCCCACTCAGCTCTTCCATGGCAAAGTTCCATCTCTAGATACAAGTTCATTGGGATTGTATCTAACATATGACAGAAAATGTGTACCCATTCTAGTTGTGGTTTTGTTACCCGGGCCTTAGTCCATCATGCCAAATGTTCACGTGGATCATCCTTCCCACTATATTTTCCTATCATTCTAGTATTAGCATATCCAAAACTTAACTTCATCATTCTTTTGTATTCTTTCCATCCAACAAATCTCTCCTTGTGCGTACCCCACCAACTGCTAGGCGTAGCGTGCAAGGCCAACTCTAGTGCCTGAAAGTGATGTTCTTCCAATACTTCCCTTTCAAATTTGTCGAAAAATAGCTCCACATCAGTCAAACCATCATAATGCAGAAGATTTCTTACCTTAGTCAAGACAAATCACAATGACTTGGTCATCATATGCAGCAGAGCATATATACTTCATGCAACTGATTTTTCCACTGTTCAATCCCTTCATCTGAGTTTGAGGTGCAAGATTTATCCCTTTCCCTCTCAATTCGTCTATTGGTTGTAGGATTGATCCAATCCTCATCTTGCATTGTTATCTTGTATATCTGATCTAGATCATCATCACTTTCCACATAGTCACGAATAGGTTCAGTATAATGCACTCCTTCTGTAGGGTCTAGTGGTACTACAACCTTGAGTGACTTCTTCTCAAATGCCATCTTCCACTTCTTCAATTTGATTACCCCATTCATATCAATAGCCCAGTCAATTCCTAGTAGCCTTGGGTAAGGATAACTATCATCCACTATTTTAATGACCTCAAAGTCATTCGGTACGCTTGTACCCTCAATGTCCATCATTACACTGTATAAGTGCCCCATTGGAACAATCTTATGTTTATTTTCCATGCGCAATTGAATAGGAGACCACTACAGTGTAGGTCTCCCCATCCTCTCGCAACTCGTCTGAGGCAGGACATTCGAATTAGACCCTAGATCCAAGATTACCTGGCCCATTTCATATTCTCCTAACTGCACAGTTAGTCTCATCTCGTGCCCCATTCACATCTTATGCTTACCAATCTTTCTCACTGTGCAGTGATCAGTAGGGGTCTTTTCCTTATTAGCACACTTTTCGATTAACTCTTGCAACCCTTCTACTTCTTTCTAATTGTGCAGAAGCTTCATATAAGTCTTCATAAATGTAGTGGGTATGCAAGGATCTACTTCTTGTGCCACACTAGTTTCTGGCATCTTCTTCTAACTTCCTGAGGTAGAGGCCTCAACAAAGTTATTCTTAGCTTCCATGAAGGTTTATTTAGCGCGATTAAGATCAAAGTCTATTTCCTTCTCAGCATCCTTGCGCACCCATTCGTCTTCCTCAGGATGCTTACCTTTATCTGCACTAATTTCCATAACACCTCTCAGTATGATATTTATACTCTGATCCTCTTCATGGGGCTCAACCCTCATCACTTAAATATTTTGTGTATGTTGTTGGGGTTGCACCTTCTTTTCTTGCATCTTGGCCATAAGGATCAGACATTCCTCTATGACATGGTCAAACTGTTGACAATACTGACATGAGGGATGTGTGAGGTTTTTACAATCTTGTGCAAAGTGCCCTGCTTCGCCACGGTTATATTAGATTACCTGTTCATTCCCTCGACCTAGTCTAGCACCTCTTCCTTATACTTGGCCTTGGAATCCTCCACGTCCTACTCCTATGCCTTGATCCTGAGGCCAGTTCTCTACTTGCATCTTGTAGGTAGGGGTTTTATCCATCATCAACTCATAACGTTTACAATGGCATTCATCATGTCCTACAAACTTACAGAAATTGAAAAAAAATTCATGAGGTGTTTGTAAAAACTACTACAGTAAATGGAAGTTATGAGTAGCATGATGTCATGTAACTTGACAGATAGTGCACCATAGCGTAGTTCTCGTGCTCATCCCAACATTATTCTTTAGCTTCACGGGGACAGGCCCTCCCCCTGTAATATAGTTCTTATAGACCGGGCAATGATCCTTATCATGTCCATGGCTCTTACACTTTAGACACAAAACCTCAGCGCGCACCTCTGGCTAAGCTTCCTTTCCTTTCTTCAAGATTTGTAACTCCAAGTGTAGGCTTTTCAAGTTGTGAATGAATTTGTTTCACTCCAAGGTTTGTATCCTGTATAGGCGAAGAATCCAACCCTATCACTATCTCCAAGGCTTCCGCTTATGTTGTTACCTTCTACTGTGACAGAGGTACTCTTAAATGTGGCAAGAGAGATGCTATAAACTAGTCGTGATGCTGGGAATATGTGATTACCATATTGGCTTACCTGATCAGGAATTTCAACCTCTGATCAAAGTCCCAAGGTGTCTCATCTATCTTCTATCAGATTTCCTTAAATTCAATTACTAACTGTGCCTCTGACATAGGCTTACTAAACTCCCGGTTCAAAGCTAGCTAGGTATCTGCCAATGTTGCGTTGGGGTTATCAGTGCAATACTTGATATACCATGTTAATGCACAATCCTACAAGGTTGTAACTAGATGTTATTTCTTAATATTATCATCTATAATTTGTTATGTTATTCAAACATCTCCTGCGACAAATCAAAACTATTTTGGATCTCTGCTCCCTGTTCCTTTAAAAATTGACATATTCATCATGTTTGCCATGTTGAATGGTGGAAATGGAGGTGTGGCGGGGGGGGCAAGTTGTAGGTGTATGAGGCGGGGGTGGAGGTGGAGGTGGAGTGGATGAATGATGTATCCTTGGAATACCCTATGTAATTAACTGAACTTCACTTCGCGATGTAGTCAACACTATCCCTTTGTCATCGCTTAAAGGGGGTTCAATGAGCGGACTATATTCTGGGTTGGATCCTCCATTCCTTCTAAAGAATATCCCACTTCACATAGCCCCAAACATCAAGCTAACTTCATAACCCTATTTTCACATAACAACATTTTAATCACATTCTTTAATGATTTCATATACTTACCTCGTGGTCCTTTAAAGAGCCTTCGTTCCTCTTCGCTATAGCTAATATTCCAGTTAATCGTGAAATAAGTCACAAAAGTTCCCAATGTGTGATCAATCCAGTGATCCGCAACCCATGCGATATTGCTTTCTGATGCTTTTAGATGTCACACCATCTCAGGAGTCCACACTATAGGGCCGTTAAGCCTCCACATCCCTTGACTATCAGCCAATTTAAACAATCACTCGTATAGTTCTTTAGGGAAGAAATAGAAAAATGTGTTGGTCTCATCTATCTAGAAAAACCTCTACAACCACTACTCTTTGGATAATTTAGGGCTCTTGTTATCTTGAGTCGTGAGTGCATGCAAGTTTCGATCAATCCACTTGTCATTCTCTTTCTTCGTAAGGAACCATTTATCACACATCTCTTTAGATAGATCCTGGTCCTGGCAATGAAACCATTTGTTGGCTTAAGGGGGCCTGACCCAGGTTCAAATTTGTTCATGCCAACCAAAAAAACCATAATTTTTGTCCCTTTCGGCAATAACCTACATAGTGCAGGCTGTAGTCTCACCCAAAGCAGTATTGGGAAATGCTATAACCGGGTTTCTCCATCTAGAGACAACGTGATAAGTGGTCTTAACTCTTGTAGCTCAAATATGACTTCATGCAGATCGATATCCTTCTATGTTCTGACACTATAAATCTAAGGAAATGGCTTCTAAACCTTCACGAAGGTCTGTAATTAGTCTTTACAAACCCTAAAGAGGAAAATGATCAACTTTTGCGCACTAATTACTAACCCTAGATCTGCCTTCGGACATATCTACCCACTTTGTCAGGATTCAGAACAGAATTAACCCTTAACTTCATGAACACAAATAATTATTTAAGGCATGCATAAATATAACAGATTCAATGGTTTCATGTATCATTTATTCATTATTTCACAAAAGAACATATTATAGAGTGACAAATCATAACATAAACGGAATCAACAATAATACTTAGATGCAAGGTAATTCTTCAAAATCAGTCTTTATTAAGCTTCGACGTTTAGATTACAGACGCGCACTCATCTGTGGATTTACGAAGGCCTCCTATGTACTCAGCTGTAGGAGCCTTCCCCTTTTGGCTAAGTACAGGAGGAAAAACTTTCCTGCCTTAGCACTTTCCCAAAACAGTCTCTATATTGACTTTCAGTTATAAACTACTACCTCTAGACTCGCTCTGACTCAAATCTATGTAGCTCTCTTCAATACAATACCATGGTCCACAGACCATGGGTGACTCTCAAAACTGACCTATTTACTTATCCAAATGAGGAGCTAAACCCCTTTGACTCTGATACCAATTGTTGGAATTCAGAGGCACAACAAATCAAACAAAATCACACCAGAACAATCAAGCACATAAGAGACAGTTTTTAACGTGGTTCACCCAACCAATCTGGGCTACGTCCACCAAACATAGGCATCAGGAATTTATTAATCAAATTGGAGATTACATAATGAAAACCTCATAAAACTCTCACACTCTTGGAAAACCATCCGAATGGTTGCCTGTTATATAGCATAGAGAATCTAACAGCCTCATTAACTCCCTCACATCAAATATAGGAGGCATTAACTCCCTCCCAACAACCTGGATCTAATCTAGGAACTGAATCCCTATTGTTGTCATTAGCTGAGATTTTTCCTATTTTGCTACAAACAGAAAATCTCAATAGGTAACCGTGATTCCAACACTACCAATTTCATCCTGACATTGACTGAACTTGGTCAAGTACTTTATAATTGTGTTTCCTTTTTCCATACTGAATTTACGAAGTTTATTCTTCACTACCAACTTCCTTTGATCATTCTTATTCTCATACAAGTCTATCATTTCTTTCCATATAGCATGCAAGGTTTCCTTTCCATTTAGACTCCAGACAATATGATCTCAAACTCCCTCAAGGACTATATGCCTTACCTTCACCACACACTTCTTCCACTCAGACAACTTCTGTGCATCAGTAACTATTGGCTTAGGAATTGCTTGTTCAAAAAATTCCTTCAAGCCATTGTCCACTAGCACAACCTCCATCCTAACCCTCCAGGCTATGAAATTCGAGTTCCCTTCCAAGGCATACTCAAGCCTCAACTCATGGAATGACATCTGTTGATCCTGAAGTATGTATTACAAATTTGACTTTCACCTATAACCGAGAAACTCAAAACTTCAAAATTTCCTCTAGTATATTGTTCTCAGCTCCGTTATCATGTAGACAATCTTCTAGATTCATTAGCTAATGCAATTTGCTAAAGAAAGATACAAGAATCTACTTCAACTCTTTACATCAGAAGCCCATAAACATCAAGCAAACAATAATCAATAGAGGAAGATAATCAAAGGCACATAACATAACAAATATTCGAGGAAATCCACAACGCAAAAGCCCACTATCTATTTTGCATTAATCCGAAAAATCAAGATGAAGTTATAATGTTTTTTCTCTCTAAAATAATCACAACACTCGGCAAATTCAATATCGAACTCAAAAGCAAGCTCAAGGCCAAAGCTTGGCCTCTTCACAAGCTCTCCAAGTCTCTATTCCAATGTGTAATTCCTATGGAGGATATCTTGTATTTAAAGGGAAATAAAGCCTCTAAAAGTTGCACAATCACTCAAGGGTTAGTTCCTGAATGCATGCACTATCAGTGCAAGTCAGAAAAATAAAAAACAAATAGTACACTGTCCCTGCACTCTAGTCTCGACTATGACTTTTTTTGAATTGACATGCATGAGTTTCTGATGAGTAAATATTCAATTAACTAGAGTAGCACTGGTGGAGTTCATTAGTGACACCACTAACTATTAACTCACTATTAGTGCTCTCAATCAGCATGAGAACTAATTTAACTGAATTGACTCATGAAACTGAGTCTTCTATTTTACAACTCACAATTAACTCACACTGGAATCCTACAAAGTAGGGAGGACATAGATATGATGACATAAAGACTTCCAACTCAAATTTCCTAAGTTAAGTAAGTTTAATAAACTTAATTAACTAATTTTAAGTTGCTATGAGAATAGAATTCGAATTTAATTCACAATTTAATTCAAGGACAAATTAAACTGGAATTTCTTTTTTCCATTTATCAATAGTAGGACACCTCATTTCCTGCCTTTTTATATATCTCTTCCTATCAACTTCAACACTCTATCTAGGAACCAGATCCAGAAATATATCAATACCCTGGAACTTGCAGTCATCAGTGGCAGGTTACCTTGTGTTTGATTGGGGGTTTTCATCATTGGCTCCTAGTTGAATGATCCTACGATTGTTTGATGACTACATCCTTCTCACACTCACTAGATTGTATTGTGCATCTTGGAGACCATCATCCTTATCGGTGGTCGTCCTCGCATATGTTTACAATTTTCATCATTGACTGGTAATCAGACGATTTCTCACATGTTTAACTTCAAATCATTTATTCACATGTGTAGAAATTTTTTTTTCAGATAAACAATGAATAAGACCTTGGGTAGAGGCTTACATCACTTAGCCTTGTCTCCTCTCCCAAGTTTTATATATTTTTTCGAAGACATCTCGTCCGGTTGATCATATTATGACACAGTTCCACATTGTGCTTATCAATGGACATGATCATCATATCTCTTTTTGGGAAATCACTCTAATGTAGCTCCTAAGCATGGGAATTCCTAACTCAGGACATGATCTTATATTTTTTACATATCTAGTTTGTTTTAGGTCTCCCACTATCCCGAAGCTCCAATCCTCTCTCATTTTTGCTACAATATTTATAAAGTATTTTGGTCATCATCTTCATCTCTGGCCTCACATTTTAGGGGGTATCTATTCTACAGGTGTTATCACTATAAAAAAAATTGAACAACTTGTATGGTTTCAAAGTTGTAAGTCAGTCTTAGTCAAGGCATTTCTATTGTTTTGTTTAGGGGGTCTAAAACAGAGGATACAGTCTTGTTTCCATTGTTAAATAAAGTCAACAATGTTGTTTTTAACTAACATTAGTCCCATATTGGTTCATAGGCGTCATGTGTTAAGACTATTTTAAAGTTGGCATGCGCTATGAAATCAACTAGGAGTTTTCATAGTGCAAACTCATAAAAATACACTATGTGCGCTATGAAAACAGGGATTCGTAACAAGGAAATTTCGTAGCGCAAAACCTGGAATTTGCACTGGCTGCGCTGCGAAATTAGGGATTTGTGCCAGATCTTGTCTAACTGTCTTTTCCATCAAAATCCATTAATGTTTCAACACCATGTGTCGGTCCTTGAACGATTCCTATCACATGCATCCATTCATTCTCATTATTAGATTCGTTAGATGTCTTTTACGCATTCTTTCAAATTTCAAAAAAATGAGATGAGGTGAGTTAGTCTTGGCTTTTCCCGTGTTCCTTTCATGCATAAGAAGACAATTGGCTAGCTTAAGGATGGCACTCATCAGAACTTTTTGAAATCTCAAGCGAGGCAGTGTTCAAACCAATACAATGTAGATTTATCTTCAAGATTTTTTGCAGGGATTTCATAGACATGTCTGAAGAAAGGAAGAATCACAGATCAGGTCGGTGTCTTAGAGCTGAGCCTGAAGGTTTAGATGCACTCATGAGAAGTAGAGAGGTTGAACATGCATTCAAATAGGTGGGCTATTAGAGATTCTGTGAAAAACTTCAAGGTGGTCACATTCAAGTAACCAAAGAGTTTGCTTTCAATTTCACTAGTTTGAATTCAAGAGTTGGAGTGCTAGAAATTCCAATTTCTCCTAAGGTCATATCTGCAGTCACCGAGATACCAAAAGGCCAGGAAATATGGTTCAAGAACTTTAAATTCAAAATGGCACCTTCCCAAGAATTTTTGAAGCTAGAATTCATAGGCTCGGACTTAACCAAATCTGTGCCCAGAAGCTATGGAAAGGACTCATATGCCAACCTGCTGACATGCATCCAAAGATATTTTACATCTGAAGGAAGATACCATAGGGTGTACTCTTACCATTTCAAGTTCCTCTTATAATTCATTGGAAAGATATCTCTTGATTTACCTTTTTATCTATTTCAAAGCTTAGGAAAAATGTCTGATAAGGTTCAATTGAAGAAAGAAGCTTGTGAAACCTCCTTATTACATCATGGGTTGATCAAGTTGATAGTTTTACATGAGCTTCAAAATATTGGAAGAGAATGGTCTGCTTTCTTGTTTATGACAGACTTTAAAACTGAAATAGGACTTAGCCCTAAGCCTAAGGAGATTTCTTCACCAATAGTAAGTCATTAGGAAAAAGTTTTAGATCAATGAGGTGGTACATGAGCAGTCTGTTGATAAAATTGTCCAAAGAAGAGTAACAAGAAGTCAATTAGCCAAGGAGAAGGGGAAGACCGTGATTGTTGATGAAAGCCCAACTTCAAAGGGAAGTTTGAATAATCTCCTCCAGGCCATTAACATAGAAGAGACTCCTCTGGTCCAAGCAGAGAACAAAACCAAAAGAGTTAAATCTTCCAAAAAGCTTAAATTTGATGACTAGGTCTTAGATTTTGTGTTCAAGCCGAGAAGACCTAGAACAAGGCATTCAAGAAGGATACAAGAGGCACAGCTAGAAGAATGTGAGACAGGGGAGGTAGTAGAATTACATGAAGAACTTGTGGTTCCATCAAAAACATCATCACAACTACACAAATATGACAAAGGTAAGCCAATTATCACTCAGCAGAAGGAATGCGGTTTTGAAGAGGTAAAAAAGAAATTAAAGCTTGCCAATATTGAGATTTCCAAACTTATGAAAAGTCAAGGAAACATGTAGTTAAGGAAGCTAAGTTCAGCAGAATGGAGGCCCTATGGGAAGATAAAACAGTTTCAATACCTGAAGTAGTTAGCTGTCATGCTCAATATTTCACTTGGATAGTCCCTGCAAAAAAAGAGGCAAGATATATCATAAGGGTCAATGCAAAATTGAGAACTAGAATTCGAATGATGCAAAGATAGATTGAATATTTGAAGATTCAACTGAATGAACCAGAAGAATAATCTTAGCATAAATGAACATGACAGTAAGTGAAGAAATTTTGACACAATTTTGATACAAAACTTACTTTTTCAAATATTGAAGATTATTTTTGGAGGACAATGTCAGTTTGGTTGGCTCGTTAGCATATGAAGAAGTAATTAAAAATCCCAAGAAAGACAACGAAATGTGTTTTTGATTCACACAACAGTTTTGTAGCACACTACGAAATTTCCAAAAATGACATATAATGCACACCAGTTTCGTAGCTCGCTACGAAATTGCTGAAGCTGCCAGTTTTTCTTTTTGAATCAATTTTGAAATAAAAAGGGAGAAACCAATATGAAAGAATGTTGTTGTAGAAGACACAAAAGGGCCACCTCAGAAGTTTTGAATGCTAAGAAAAGGAAAATTCAAAGAATGAGAGGCATTTAATATCTCCAAAACTCCGCACTACGAAAACAACAGTCATTGCGTAGCTCAAACAGTTGTCATGCTTCAACCAGCATCTAACGGGTTTTGTCTTAGCACGACTATATGAGTAAGACCTTTGGTATAATTCAAGGCATCACATATTATTAAAAGGATAAGATGGTTAGCAGAATTCGAGGAACTACTTTGGGGACCAAAGTAGAAAAAATAGGTGTAGGTTTCCTAGTATCCAGGGACAGTTAAAGGACAAGCAATAAAAGGCCAACATGAAGCTTAAAGTCATCACTCAATCTAAAGATGAAGAGGGACAGATGTCAAAGAACAAGTTTTTTTCATAGCTAACGTTGTTACCAACATAGATAAGGAGTTACACTCCTAGTCAAATTAGGTCTCTCAGATTGTTAGTTTACATTCAGTTGTAATTAATAATTTGTTTAAAGTTCAATAGGTGTCAAGTCTAGAGAAATTTGAATTCCCCTCTTGCTAGAGGAAGGAACTAAAGCTTGTAATGAAACTCTATATATGAGAAGAGTTTTAATGCACCAAGGGTTGGAAATTTTCAAATAAACACTCATATTGTGTCATTGTAGAAGATTATGTTTTTATGAATACAGACTTTGGCTTTACTTCGCAGGATTCAGAAAGAGTTCAATGGTGGCTTTCTTTATGTTTGTCCTCACTTCCTAGTTTGCAATATTATGAATGTATGATACGCAGAACTCATTGGCTATGCTATAACTTCCTTCATGCATTTGTATACTGTGTTTCCTACATGTTTCTATGTGTCAAATATATTGAACTTTTGATTCCCTGACTTCCATGTTCAGCTAATGTTGTTGACATACTAAGTATTCTCTAAATCCATAAGCCTAATGGCTATTTATTGACTGTATTTCAACCATTTACACTCTTTCATTTGTTTCATAGAGTTATCCATCTAATCCATTATCAAAATATTTGACCTAGTGAGAGAGCCCTCTCAGGTTGAGGAGGCTAAGCCTCAGCCAAAAGTTGGTTTGAAACAGTTACTCAAGGTCTACCTAATCAACAGCTTGTCATGGTTAGGTTTTGTGATAACAATAAGAAAATGACCTCCTTATCAGCTCAAAAGAGAAAGACACATGGGCTAAAGACCATACCTGAATCACAAACCTATTTTTCAGGGTAGCGTACCCTAAAAATAGATAAGGAGAGTTATAACACCGTTCATCTATCAGCCAAGGGCGTTGGTCCCTAGGTTAATGCTTTGTTTTTCCTAAGGGCAGCGTTACTGAATATTTGTGAGATTCCAGAGGTCAAAGCGCAATTTGACCGACTGACACTCCACTTTTCACTCAAATGTCAACTCGAAAAGCTGGAAACACCTGCCTTTGACCTAACTAAGGACATTGTTATTCCTAACAGAGTCTCATGGGAATGGAAAGAGCAATAAAGTGAGGTAACACCCAAGATTTTTCCTTAATGTAACTCATGAAAGAATTGGCAAGGATGAGCCTCTCAACATTTATATATTGGAGGCTTGGTGTTATGAAACCAGCTCAAGAAAAGATAGAAAAGATAGATCAACGCCTTAGAATTCAGCCTCTTCGAGGGGGCAACCTCCTTTACATTACATAAATGAACAATTCTTGGATGATTCAAATGACCAAACCTCCTTTCTATATATAGGAGTCTAAGGAGTCACAATATAATCTAGCCGACCTAAAAATAATAATATAAAGCCACAAAAATAACAATAGAGGGATTCTATGGGGCACAGTAATAACAATATGGGGGCAATAGGGGCACAACAATATTAATAAGGGGTATAACTACAATAGTAATGGGGTAATCACTAGTATAATAGGGACCCAACATGCCCCTCTCCTTCAAAAAAGTGGTGTCCTCAACACTTGAGTAGTTCTGGATACTTCTGCATAAAATTCTCATCCTCCCATGTGGA